>DWLR01002415.1:0-15508 GCA_018246295.1 Papilio alexanor hazarajatica | reverse complement strand
AAAATGATTAGTAGATTACACAGGTGTTCATATTGTTATGTTATCATACGCAGATTTAAAATATTTTACAAATTATAACCTGTGTACAAAGTGGTCTCAAACTTTTGGCCGGCAGTGTAGGTGTCGGAGGCCCAATTCTAGTCCTATTTCCCTAAAAAAGGGTTAAACCTTTTTTATATAAGGAAGGAACGGGAAGTGGTTTTGATGGAGGGGTCATGAATAGGAAAAATGAAATATAATTTTTCTTTGTATCTCATCCTCTGTCTATTCAAGATCATCAGGTGTTATCTGTTTGCTACCTTCTTCAATAAAAAAAAAACTTCTACGTCTCTATTATCTACATCATACTCGTATGCACGGTATGGTAATCAGTAATTTTTGCATTCAATATCCATTTCTTTTTATTTTTTATTTCTGCATATTATATTTCCAGGTATTATAATCACAAAGCACTGTAATAGATAAACTCGAAAAACGCTTATGGAAGTAATTTATTTTTTTTATAAATGAATATAATAACGTTTGGTACCTAACCCGAGGAAGACTGGATAAAAGCAAGAATTTCATTTGATGCTTACTGACCACAGCTACCTTTATTCTAACATCTGCAACGGCACGGAAAGGACAATTAGTCCACCAGAGGAAACCCCAGCATTGTTTAATGAAGCCGGCATAATCGTTTTTTATTAATTATACCTTGCTTCTTCCGCTGCATGGAATTATTTTTTTCTAGTAGGGGTTAAAGGAAAAACTTGTCTGAGATGAATGAACTAATGTATTCTACACTTTGCACGCTACAGCCTAACCGAGTACGTAAATGAAATGTGTATCAACGGCAAAAAAAAACAGCCTTGCCCATTCATAAAAATGCTGTTGCGTTCACTCTCGCGTACAACTGTCTATGTGTATCTATTATCTACAATCAACACAAAGATTCTCGTAAGTTGGATATACGCTTGAAAGATACATTTATGAAGGTCGCTTCATGATTTTTTTACTTATACACTTTTTATCAGAAATAACCACATTTTAGTAAAAACATCGATGTCATGTTGAAAATATTAATTTTATATATTTTTGCTACTTGTAACTTCACTAGAGTTTAAAGGCATACTTAGGAGCAATTTGTTTATGTATTGTTTTATTTGTATCTCTGAAAATGGACTCGGTCAATAGTTGCTAGCTTAGAATTGAATCCCGTCCGTTACAATGTAAGATGAGTATTTAGTCAGTAAGTACGACTTATTTATTAAACAGCTATGTATCAAAATATTGACTGACCGGTTGACGCAGTGGCAAGACACTTGCCTTTCACGCTGCAGGTCGTGGGTTCGATTCCCACACAAGACAAACATTTGTGTGCATGAACATGTGTTTGCTTTGTGTCTGGATGTAAAAGACCACCGTAGGACGGGCAGTAGCGTCTTTTTCTTAGTACTGTGGAGCATACTGTGATCGCCAACCCGCCTGCCAAGCGTGGCGATTATGGCATATTTCCCTCAATAATGCGATCAATGGGGGAGGCCTATGTCCAACAGTGGACGATCACAGGCTGAGGTGTATAACAAAATATATCAATTTATTATGGTTCGATTTCTTGGGGCGCAGAAGTTGAATGAAACACAATAATATCAATCATTTTATAAATATTCGCAAATGTAGGTCAAATGTGGTACAATTAAAATGAGAAGAAATATAATTCATCAACTTCATATCAAAAAGGAAACATCCTTGCATTGTTTTCTACACTTTATCAATATCTTAATTACGAACTGTAAAAAATTACATCATAACTAACTACCGTGTATAGGAACTTGAGTCTGTTAGCGGTCGGGTGAATGCATCACAAAACAAAAAAATTGTAACCCTAACCTTGCGTAATATAATCAGAATAAAACATTTCGGTGCATACAATAGTCATGTTCACCCTACCTCTAATTTGAGACTCGCTAAACTGATTCTAAAAGCATCTTAAAGTAACCACTTACTTGGACAGAACTTAATTAAAAATGCAAAAAAAAATGTATTGTAAAAAGATCTTTCCTAGACAAAAGACCTTTGGTCTTAGTTGAATTCAGAACACGAGATAGAGTGTAGAAAATGGAATTATGTACGTATTCACATCAATTGCCACTGAAAACCAATAAAACAAAACATGCGAGGGTCACTCCTCGCCGTCGAAACAACGCAAGTCAATTAAAATGGCATTTGAGAAATTATAATTAATTACTAAAGATGTGTGACTATTTACAGACCAGTTGTAGAATTATATAATAGTACGAATACATCTGGCTGGTATGAGTAGAATTGTATGCGTGTAAGACGGTAGTAAATAATATATTGTTGTTGGCCAATATTTTATGCCCCATCTATCCGATTTTACACTAAAACTGGATCTAAACAATACTCGCCTCTGTGATGTATTTTGTTGTGAGCGACCGAATCACGGAGAGAAGAATAACCTCAATTATATAAGGATTGTTTAAACTAATATCCCGTGTGGTGATAAATTTGCTATTTTACTTGTTTTATAAATAATTATAAAATTGTTTTCTATTAATTTAACAGATAAAAAATCCCAAAAAGTAGACATAGGTGTGGGTATTGTGAAGATTTTTGATAACTTTCAAAATATCCACACAAATTTAAAAATGATGATTTAAAAACGCATACAATTCTGCATATACTTATTTTATTATTATTTCTATTATTTACTTTTATCAGGGATCAAACATAGCCCTATCCCAATTACAAGCTATCAAAAATGTTTATTTTAAGGAATATTATGCATTCCCAAATAAAAAAAATACGTTTTATTGGTTTTAGTCGTATGTCAAAGTAAAAAAAAAATAAGCCCTAATGAACATACTAATAATTGTGGTTTACAAACTAATTAATAAGAAATAACCATTTTAATACTTTAAGACATAAATAATAACACATTTTAAACAATTTAACTTGCTTTCTTTGACTTAAAATCTCTTATGTTCTAGATACTTTGACTACACTAATAGTATAACCAAGTCCATTATATTACAATGTTAATAATTATCCTATACTGACATAATGTAAAAGGCGGTAGGCAGACAACTCCTTACAACTATGGACTCAGAAACAGAGTGTGACAATGAGCTAGAAGGGAGGACTTAATCATAGTATGACATAAATTCACTGAATTTTTAAAATTACACAAACTAATATCTTACAAAATAACCCAATAAAGTTTTAATAAACATCAAATAACGCAGTATTTTGCGGATAAGCGCAAATTCCACAAATCATGGAGTTAAAAAAATGTTGCTTAACATTGAACAGACAATTCTAGCTTCGATAGTTCAAATGTGCAGTATTGGCATTGGAACTTGTCTAGTGGGACCAGATTATAAGAGAAATAAATAACTCGAATCACATCAAAGAATTACAAAGTAAACATAACAGCATCCAACAGAGCTAGAGAGATTCCACACTCATTGTCGATACAAATTATTTAAAAACATGAAAATGATGGATTTAATTATTGCTAAATGTCAAAGTGAAGGAATCTCTATAAAACTATCGGATAAGCAACATCTAATACATCTGTCATGTCATCTATATCATACATCCACATAAATAGCTACATAATAAAATCACACATACACACACATACTAAAACTATCAATATGGTGGCTCGAACTAGCGTAACTTAATAATGAATTAATGATCAGTCTTAACAAATTCATATGATCCCCATACAAGGAGCACGGCACTGTTTTTATTTTCTTCAATACGTCATTCATCACTCTGTTGCCGAGTCACAACTAAACAAAGTTTCAAAACTTACAGAAGAAAAATATTAACAAAAGCATTGCTGGTTAAGTATTAACAAAATAAAAACGACAGCGAGTTGAAGCGAACAATAATTAAAACACAAGACCATTTTACCTAAACATGGATCCACTCGGTCCATGGTGGGGACTTACAATCTAAAGTATTTTAAAATTTTTCACGAATTCTTCAATGATTTAAATCGATGATCAAATCACCATAAAAACTGTAGATTTGACTATAAATCGATAGTATCAAAGCTAAGTCAGAGGCATCGGGCGCCAATCGTAGCCCGCTCGATCGGCCCAAAGCAACCACCGGACAGCACATTCCAAACTGCTCAGTGGGTAATGCAAGTATTTGCTATTTTCACAATATAAGATTTACATATGGGTAGAATAATGAACATACTTGTTCTTTTTGAGATATTTAATGCAAGATTTAGTTTATATTTAACCGAGACCTAAACCATTACTATGCTCATAGTAAGCAATATACCTACTTGAATTAAATATAACATATATAAAACATGCCTCAATTAAACTACACTTCACAAGTATTACACTAAACTATGCTCGAAGAGATTCGAACATATGGAATGCTCTAGAACTTCTGACCCACTTATTGTGGGTAAATGTGAAAGCCAATTGTTACATAACTATTATTTTAGAATATAAAGTAAGCACTGGGACTTGTAACTCAAACATTACACTGGACATATTTTAGATCAATTCAACATTTAATTTTATTAATTTTATTCACCCTCTTTTTACAACTGACTTATAACTGCTAAGTCAATAAAATTGTAATACATACGTAACTTTTACGTACAAACCTTACACCCGATAGAACCTACAGAGCATTCAAAATACATACAAAAATTGTATAGAATGAAATAGAGATACCTTAATTATTATAGTTCCCACAAAAACTGGTTTCAAAGCAATAGTTAATAATTGATTGAGAATATGACAAGTATGTACCGCTGCATATCCAGTATTTGAGAGCACTATAAATTCTGTCTATGAAACATAATTTTACATAATATATACCTTTCAGATAAGTAAATTGCAAGTTGAAAACAACCTTTACCGCCGCATGCCTTAATAATTATTGTTTGACAATAAACAACAATTAAAATTTACTGTTTCCTTGGAGTAGCATCAATCTCAAATTTGTTTTATTTCTTCCATGATCAATATTTTGTATTTGTCTTCAATAGCTACTAATTGATCTAAACCTTCTGATTATACAATTCTAGTCTTAACAATTCTTTATCTACCCCTACACATTTAACAATATCATGAAATAATATTGGCACGCGGCATTCAAATTACTTATTTTTTTTCACCCTAATCCTATGTAAGTCAGTCATTACAAGTCATCGAAATTGCTGCAGCAAACCACAGTAAACCAAACAGGTTAAAAATTACCATTGTGTTATATTTCATTACATTTGAGACTAAACTAAGCACAGTGCCGATTGTCAACGACAATGCATCATTTAAATCACATATCCATACAATCAATGTGTAAAAAAAATAAAAAACGCAGACTTATCGATTCGTCACTTTGGAAAAGACAATTTAACAACTAAAAATTTTTAAAACTATATTCGAGGAGGGTCAGGGAGTGCTTTTTGACCAAATTACTCAGCTTGACTAGCGCAATCACGAATGCTTAACGACAATGACGCCCGGTCTCGGGGGTGGCGGCACTCTCTCAACTTTCTTAGTCAACGCCAGAGGAGCGTCTCCAGCCTCCTCCCTGAATAAATGATCTCCTTCTAAATGACGAATAGCCTCTACAATCGTCTCTAAATTCTGACGGCTCGTACTTGCCAGGTATAAGCGCGAGGATGCATCATGGGTTGCGTCAGGTAACACTTCCACCTCCACTCTTGGTTCTGCTTTTATAGCTGCTTCCAATAAAGGTGCAACAGGCGCTTCGACAACCGGTGCTTCGATCTCATCGCCTTCAAGCTTGCAAAGAGAAACATCCGTTTGGTCATAATGAACTGGATGTGTTAAGTCTCTCTCTGTTTCTGGGTAAATCTGTGTCTCCAAAGAGTGCAAACGTTCTTCCAGCAATCTCCGTAGACGTCTTTCCTGCTCCAATTGAGTTTTCAATTCGGAACTTTCTATATCTTTCTTTTGGGGACCAGTTGAAACAGAGATGTAAGTGACAGGTTCTGGTGATCTTGACTTTGAAATTGTATCATCAGTTGAGTCAGGAATAATGGATGACACATGAGAAATAATTTCACTTTTTCTTTTCTTCAGTGGTATCTCCCCTCCTTCGTGTTGGTTCAGCAATCTCTTTAATTGACAATTTTGTGACAGTAGTCGCGTTTTTTCTTGTTCCAAGGAGTAGATGTACTCAGCTGTTTGCTGTAGTATTGCGGCCTGAAACAATATCATATACATACTAAACTATCAACTAATACATGTCATAAATATACAACATTCACTCATTCAGTAGCACTTATTGCCCAAACATTAACATATAAAAATTTAAGGAATGAAATTAAGTGATTTTTTTTTTAAATTATGCTACAAAAAAAACACTGCAGTACATACTATATTTTTATTATTAAGGTACAAAATATTAAGGAATTTGGCTTTAGTGTGTAAGGGTCTAAAGATTTATCGTTTTTGTAAGGTAGCAAAAGCAGGCATGAATTGACATGACTTTTCCCATAATATGCAGATTTCAACAAAATATTAGACATTGGGAAATTAACTGCAATATTTATACTCTTATATTTTAACACAGCTTTTTATTAGCTTTAACAGTAATCTAGTTTCCACTCAGTTTCCATACACCAATGAGAGAAAATTTCAGACAAACTGTAATATATAATGGTGAAATAAAATAATTAAGAAATAATTGAATTTTTACAGATGTTTACTATAATTGAATATTACACTATAGAAGGTTACTAATATTTGTATGAACCGACCTTGCTGAGCTTTTCCCCCTCATGACGGGGTAAAAGTGTTCGTAGGGCCTGGAAGCCAGCATTAATACTCTGCATGCGTCTCCTTTCATTGCTGTTCGCGATCTCCCTGCGAATTCTCTTCTCAGCTTCCATTGTCTTACTGCCTGATGTTGAATGCTTCTCACTCCTGAAACATGACACCTTTGACATGAATAACTGTGTTTTATGGTATATGCTACCTAAGTTAAATTTCTTTTACTGTATAGCTGTTCTAATTACATTTTTGTTACTTTTTAATAATTATATATAAACAGTTATCTTTTAAGTATTTACTTTTAAATAAAAATATTTTTTTTAAATGTATTTTAATTTATTTGACAATATTAGATAAATATTACAGTAAAATTTGCTTCAGATTGTAACTCTGAAATGTAAAATTATTTTATATTGAAATAAAAAATCAATGTTTATTTACCCGTCACATTATCATCAACGGTAGTATACAAACACATGTGTATGAAATAGCGCGTTAGTAAATGAAGCGCCTACTACGCCTATTTGATTTGACCAAACATGGCGGACCAACAGCTGACTATAGACCGGCAAGGGGCGGGAGCGGCCTCAACCCGCGAAATCATGTGTTTGACAGAAACATAGGATATTTTTGCACTTTTTTTTGAAGAAAATGAATTCTATTTCAACATAAAAATATACAATTAACAAGTCTTACTATGGTCAAAAACTAAAGCCACGCCGGGTGTTCTTACCTGGCAAAAGCGTGATCCGATGCTTCTTCTTCGTATAAGTTGTAGTCTTCTATTTCTAGCAAACAAACGTCATTACCGTGTAATGACATTACTCAGCCGCAATAACACAATTTAGCGATTTTTCATCTAAAAACTTCAATTAATGCAGTAAAATCCAAATTTAGTTCCTTCGATAATCACAATGGCGGGAAATGACAATGAGTTCGGTCAGGTGACGCTATGCAAAATTTAGATAGCGCCAATGAAAACTAAACACACAACACCTTTTATAACACAACTGAGACAAATATTAATATTATTAATGCAATTATTTATAAATACATTGAATGAATTCTTTAAAAACACTATTAAATTGGACGAAGTCAAGGGCAACACGAGTATCGCGACATATCGATGCGACCATAGACAATCTGGTTTCCTCACCAAGTTTTTCGCAACTCTATGGTATAGAGTGTCACTAAATTTTTAATTTAGTATTTTCAGGAATGTAAACTTCATGTAAACCGTTAAAAACGTGTATTTCAGTTTCAAACATAATAATAAGTAAAATTATTACATCGAGTACTAAAAACATTAATTCATGACGAGCAGCATGTTTGCACTTTTATGTTGTTAAAATTTTCTGTAATCATTTATCTTTGTAGAAGTCAACTTCATTTATTTTGGTAGTAGAGTCAATTTGTTTTTCAATCTTGGTATGTTGTGAATTAAAAAAATTTAAAACTAAAAAAAATTAAACGGATAAAAAATCTATTAATCCGTTTATTTTCAATGTACTTGGTACATCTGCTGCTGCCCCATGAACGCATATTTTACAATCCGAACCAGAGCAAAAGTTCTTATGTTGGCTAAATTGAAGCGTCTCGATTCCAATGACCAATCACGAAAAGATTCAATTTTGAATTTGTTCGAGGTGGGTGGGGATTCTGTTCTGCTGCCCGCCATATTGTGTTCGGCTGTGAGTTCTGGGAGTGAAAAAATATTTTATTTGTAGTGTAAATTCTTTGTCTTCGTTGTACGGATTGAATATTGAAAAGGTAAGACTTAATTAATATAAGTTTTTGTCATAAATATATTTTAGAAGACACATTGTTACTTTTAAGGGAACAAACGCCGGTTGAATCGATCTAAAGTCGTTGATAGTAAATGTTTCACCGAATGTCCGACACATTTAAAAAATTTAGGATGGAATATTTTTTTCAACTTTAGATTTACTTTAAAATAAGAGTTACACCTAAAATTTTACTTAAAATAAGAAAAATGTACATTTTGTATTGTAGGTAGATCGGTATAATAAAAATTAATTTTTCGAAAATTTTTGCTACACAAAGCTTTGTAGTTTTCTTTATACGTGTACTTTTACTTATAACTTTTACTTTTGCATAATATTAAACGTATTCCGGGAAATCCAGTCTTAGTGCATTAGTACCCATCGACCGATGAATCATCGCTGCAACTTACCCGGTGAGAGTTGCTAAACAAAGGTCGTTAAGTACATTGTTAAATTGTCTTTTTATGCTTATCTCTTTCTTACCAACTTATTGACCGTGACATGTTGTATAATCTTGGCTCAAATTTCCCGAAAGTCAAAAGCACGTTGTTATTTCCGTATTTGAATCGTATAAATCATTTTGTAGACTTAAATGAATCTCTGTTAAAGACACGTTTCTAGATGTTATGACATGTTTAGCATTTGATTGTTTGAGTTTGATTCTATGTAAGAAAAAAATCGACTTGTTCTTGAAGATAAGTAAACACGTAGTAACAACAAAAATGAAAAGAAAAAAAGATGTGTGTTGATTGTTTTTTTATTTGTTGTTTATAAATGATGTCTTAGTTTTTTTTTATTAAAATAGCTTTTAAAGCTGTATAAGCTGCACTTAGCTCTTCTTGATAGAAGTAAATAATTCTCTTCCAGAGAAGATGTCTATGTAGATACCACAACACCTCCCAATTTTGCCAAGTGGTACTAAATAACAATATACATTACTTTAATCAACATTATGGTAATGATCATCATCATATCAGCCTGCACCAATCCACTGCTGGACATAGGCCTCTGATTTGTCACACTACTCTTTCTAAATACCTATAGAAAACGGTCAGTCAGTAACTGAATGATTACAAGTAAAAAACAAGCTAAGTTACAAAATAACCATCACTTGACTATCTAATATCCTAAAATTATAAATGCAAATCTATGTACAATATTTTCTATTTCAAAATCATGGTTATGTCATGTATCCATATATATTGTCTATGTAGTAAGCTGTGATTATTTATCTGTAATTCTGCGTATAGAGCAGTCTTTGAAACATGACAACTTTTTAATTTAGGTTAATATTAGTCAGTAAAATATTAACTCTTGAATGTTTAAAATCCAATAAAATGTATGGATGACTATCCGGCAAGGTGGCAGATTAAAAAAAAATATGGCTTACACATTTTTGTACTTGGTGTATATTCAAATATTTTTTCACTACATAATATAGTGGTCAAAACCAACTTATAAGTTCATAAATATATTTAAAAGTATGGAATATTTTAATTTTGTATAAATCTTACAATTTTCATATTAAGGTACTTAGAGGTTACCTAGGTCCTTATTTAGCAAAATAAAGTAGACAAAATATTTGTTCTAGATAATGAATCACCGCATATATTTAGAACCATTTAAATTTATATAATAATATGAGAAGACTTTAAAAGTCTTCTAGACTTTAAAAGTGGTAACCATCATTCTTTAAGGTTTTTTATTTTAACAACCACATACACACATTGCAGATGACTGATGTTGTCATATTGGAGACATCCTCCATAAAGCTATTTTCTGTCAACTCCTATATGAACTGTTATTTATTTATATTATAACTACAAATAACTTAGTAGTACTGAAATCATTGATTTCGTGACATTTTTATACAACTGTACTGTAAGTTATTGAAAATAGTAAAAATCTTACTTCTTACTTTTACTTCTTAGTTTTATTAAAATTAACCTTAATTGAGTAGTAAAATTCTAACTACACTTATTTATTGAAAGAAGTTAAATTAATTAGTGACTGATTGTATCCATTCATTATATTATTTTATAAATGCATTACATTACAATGGCTTAATTGAGGACTTCCCCCACTGAGTTACTAGTGATTTAAATATGGCTTCCTACCAAATATAAGCCAATAAAAATCATAGGGGTCCCCTTTTGTTACTCTTACAACTATGTATAATACAAAATACAGTTTGTAACTGTTCATTTTTTCTTTGTTACAATTCAAATCTCATATTTTTAAAATAGTTTAGAATTTTATTATGTACGATTTTACTTCTACCATTTTTAGTTGATTTCAGTGTTGCCATACTGTAGAAACTAAACATCCGTATATCCAACAAAAAAAATCCGTACATATGCGGATTGCAGAATAAATCTGAAATACAAAATCCGAGCAAAAGAAAATGATCTTGAGACTTTATTGGGACTTTAGTGTATTGGGGTGGACAAAACGTTGCCCAAACCTACCCCAAAAAGACGAAAGTTTACCGCTAAGAAAAAAATCTTTCGTCGTCTTAAACCTCAAGGGAAAGCTAATTGTCAACGATCGAGTTCTCAATAATCGGCTTGATACTCTGTTCTTGTGAAGGGACGTTTTTTTTATTTTTACCGCATTTACCATAGAGTGTTCCGAAGAATTGTTTTGAGCTATTCCTAGTGCTAAATCCGTCATCGCACGACTCGATATAGCTCCTGATACAATCACACTGCCTTGATGATTGGCATTCCACAACTGTGCATTATAGCGAAACATCCTTCCTCTCACAGCTGCTTTGTGGAATAATCTGTCCTCAGCGGTATTTCCAAATCAACACGACTTAGGGACCCTAAGTCGTGTTGATTTGAAGAAGAGAGGCCATTTGGGAGAGGCCAGACGGGTGATTGTTAATCATTAGGCGATCCATTACTCATTTTACTATGTTATGTAAAAAAAATTAAAATTGTAATTTTTATCCCTTACTTTTTTTTCTGAGTATTTCATTGCTTGACATTTAATTGATTTTGTTTTTAATTTTTTTTATTAACTACCTTATAAAATACCTTATCACTGGATATCCATACACAATTTTATCGGTACTCAATACTCCAAATTCGGCTCGTTATAGGAATGGATTTAATGCTGATTGATACCAATAAATACACTCATAAAATAAGTTTTTGGAAATTGCAGTTCTCAAAACTCATATAATATATAATATGAAATTCTAGGCGATTATGAAATTCTCATATAATGTTTTATGAGATTGAAAGCGAAATGCGATTTTACTCAATTATTTTAGAATTATTAGCTTACTTGTCGATTTGATTTTGAACCTCGAACGGGAGATGATCTACCCTTATAGAACGTGTTTGTGTTTTGGCTTTTACCACTATCAGCAAGCAGTGTAGTAAATTAACAGAGATAATACTAAGCCTTTATATGTTTCTGCCTTTCATTTAAGTGCCGAAAAACCTACTTGCTGCTTTTATAACTTCATTAATATTTTAAAAATGTGGCAATGCACGGTTTCAGTATAATCAGCAACTTGCGGGTCTATTGCGGTCGTATTTCATACTGTTTCGAAAATTACGTACTTAAAAACAGTCACCTAAATTTATTATTTAATTCAATCGTTACGAAAGCCAACTGTCTCGTACTTACACATAAAAGATGAAAAATTGTGCTTGCGGCTCAGCCGCAGTCTGGTGCCGAGTTACTGCGGTCTGTGTCGGCAACTGGATATCGATTTTCCACCTATTGAGTAGACACGCGTTGATTCGCTCCGTACCCGTGTATCTATATCAATTTATTAAACATACAACATTGGTTCAATTTCACGCCGAGCTGAACCTCTGTTCGAAGTCGAGAGCAAAGAAAAAAGTGGGATAATGCGATTCCTGTTATGTTACTACGCAGTAGTGATGCCGTGTAGTGAGCGTGCGGTTGTACGAGCTGAAGTATTAAAAAGCTTCAATGTGTACTTTCTACACGTACATAAATCCACACAGCTTTCTGACTGGGGCTTGCTTTGTTAGCTTGCTGCGACGTATTTATCGATCTCTGCACGTTCGCCGTAGAATTTCGTCTCACTCGAGTTGAACGTATTTTATTTCATTACAATATTGAAAAGTGTAAGTAATATCTATTTTATTTCCTGTTTTTTTATATCAAACGGTTAACCGCACTTTGTAATAGTAGCCAGTACTAAAAACAATATATGATTGAGAGTCATGAAAATAAAAAAAAAAACGTTGTATGCAAAGAAGTATTTTGTTGCATTTAAAACATTTAAATAATTATAGAATGTAAAATAATCCAATAGTAAAATTAATCCTAGAGATCATACTTATCTTTCAATTACTTTCAATAAATAAGGACGTTATAAATAAGTCTAAATAATTACCTTTCATTAAAGCATATATTAAAGGTTGGATTAGAAATCTCTTTTCGCGGTTGCGCCTTACTAAACCTAAGTTGTAAACCACATTTGATACTTTCATTGTTCAATTCGCTATGCGGTATGTAGTGTAATATTTATATTATTCTTACACGAAATAAAGTGTTTACGACGTCTCAAGTCAGTTATTGCGTATCTATATACCCGGGCCTGAGGAGGAGCGCCCATTTCGTTCGACGAATTATCTACCCGCCTGACCTTGAACGCTTTAGTCAAGGTTACCGATACAGTACTTAACTTGCTTATAGTGCCTCCTATTGTAAACCCCGATGACAATGAGATCGGGTTGACTGGCTCCACTCTAAAACCATCATGTGGTGGGGGAACGAAAAAGGTCGTTTACCTCGTGGAGTGTATCAATTGTAAATAACTATGATGGATAGTCACAACCAACGTTTAAAAAGATCGATCAAATCTTGTCCAGATCGAATATTGGTTATTATTTTATCTGCTGGTACCGTGTTATGCACTTGTTACAATTGGGTAATAATTTTGTTTGATTTTTAGCTTTAAGACCCTAAAATGGGGCAATGTAAATGTACTTCTACTGTAATGTTATTAGTTTGTGAGTTAAATTTTATAAGCATAATGGTGTCATTTATGATAAGAAGTAACAAGCTTTATTCCATAGTGGTTTTTGGGCTTTGACATAATTTTGCTTTGGATTGCATTTAGATGATGGCAATCTGTTTTATAGGTTAAGGAGGCTTTCTTATATTATATTACTAACGTTTATAAATGTCTTATCATATCAGTTTCTTTAACGAATGTGTCTATTTTTTTAGCTTCAGTAGGAACATATGTTTTTCTGATTTTGCCTTGTAACCTTTATGTATGTAGCTGAATAATATAATAGTATCAAAATGCTCAAAGACAATTCTTAACACTGATACACTGTTACTTAATTGTATTTACTTTCTAACTACAAACATTACTAATAATTTTTGTTAAGAGTTTTGTAATATATATTATTATTGTAACATTTAGTTACTCTCCAATTGACAAATAATTTTATTATTAATTAAATGTAAATATTTAAAGTATTGTTTGTGTGTACGTTTGCGTGCCTCGCCTTCGTCGAAGAATGTTTGTGTAGAATTGTTTGTTGCAGATAAAGCTCTAGAGCCGTGCGTGGCTACGATAGCTATGTTGAAAATAATTAAAACAGGACATGGCACTAGGCTGTCTGGTATTTAGAGCCGATATAATTCTGAATGACAAGTTAAAACATGTAATAAAAATAAAATCTTAACACCTGATCCGTCCAAAACCAAATCAAACCTTGATTACAAAAATGTTGTCAGACCCCTTTAGTTTGGTCAACTTGAATAAAAAGGTGTAGTATGTAATTAAAAAAAAATGTTTCGATATAAAAAAGCATAATTACCTGACGAAAGATTAATATTGTAACGTATATACGAGTTAAAAAATAATAACTGCGTAATAGCATGGCTGCTGTGGGAGCCTATTTTTATTTAAGGTTGGTTTGGATGAATTTGTTATGTTGGTTTATTGCAGAATTAGTTGCAGTGACGATTATTTAGTTCATGCGATGTACATTTTTAGGATAAAAAAACTGTTGCAGTTTCCAATTTTTGAACGTGAATAAAACAGGCTTTCAATTGCTTTTTGAGGTAGACAATGCAGCGATATCCGGCGCATTCGGCGTGGGGTGGCGGCACTACGCGTGACTAATGTCCCGGCTATTTATATTTGTACAGCGAGCATTCGGATAATGGACGATAAAAGTTCCGATGCACAAGGAATTGGTCCACCGCCTCTGCGAGAGAGCTGACGCGTCTTATCACTCTCAATTTCGTTACAGCACTGCGTTGCGGTGGCGCGTTTTTGTTACGACCAGTGTCCGAGTTACATTTACAACACTTCTATGTGAATAAAACAGTGTGTGTTGTACGGTTTTATTGTAACAAGCTTGCAACGATTATAAAGGTTGGTGACACTTTCGAGTTCGTTGGAAAAACATGTATTGTTTTACTTGCAGGAATTAATATGTTTTGGTTGGATAAGACGAAACTATTAAATAGGCATTAACAACCGTAACACAGAGGGGTATATCTTAAATAAACTTATAAACACGGGTCATCTACATTCAGCCATCTACAAAGATATGCATGTCGGTTATGAATACACTTGTAATTTCATTAATCAATATATATATATATATATATATACATCAGGCATTGGTTTTCTAGACACAAACATTACGATGTATATGAAGAACAACCAGCAACAGCAGAGAATACAAATATATATTTTAAAAATATTTCGAACAAAATGTAAAAAAAGGATGTTAGGTTTTCCTCTGCACGATTCATATGCTTAAATGTAGGCACAAATGTTAATTGGATTGTTAATAATTTATCAAGCAGTAAATACCACATTAATTATGATTTTCCAAACAGTTTTTACATATATATAATATAATATAATATATATATGTAAAAACTAAAACTGAAAACATATATATATATATAATATAATAT
>DWLR01002414.1:0-15512 GCA_018246295.1 Papilio alexanor hazarajatica | reverse complement strand
TCCGCCATTTAACTGTACTCGTTAATGAATTCGTAAAAATTCTAGTATAATAAATAAACTTCTTACTTTTGAAATAACAATTAATATAATCATGTTTAAATGATTATACGTACAATAAAATACGTATTATCAGTCAACAATAATTGGATGGTCATAGATAAAGATAAAATTCTTTTACCAACTTTACACCGTAAAGTGCTTTTCTCGTACTCTTCTTTTTGACCGACTATCAGGAAAAAGGATAATATTTTCGCGGGTATGTATGTATGTATGATGTGCGCACATTTGTGACCTCGTGTAGCTTAAATGGCTTGACCGATTTTGGACTATCAGGTGTCACTAAGTTGGTATTCTTCCCTGAAGTGTCTCAGGGGTCAATAAGGCTTATTGGTTTTTAAAAATATGCATTGCACGTTTCAATCCGTCGTGACCATTCTTGAGGTAAATTAAAAAAATTCAAACTTTGCACTGGTTTTCTGCGATTTTAACTTGGTACCTTCAAATTTTTAATAGTAACACAAAATCGCACCATTCTCGTGACTTTTATTGTATATTTATTGTACAATTTCAAGATGTATAAACTTTATTATGCGTATAAAATTACGTCTTACTTTCCTTCAAGGTATACAATCTACAAAAACATCAGTGGACATTAAAACAAATTGCCAAAAAAAACGTAGAGTACCCCAGACACGGCGTGTAGGTCAGATTCTCGCGCTTCCCTCGTAAATCGGCGAGCATGAATTCACCCCTCGGGGTGAAATAACGAGGTAAAGCGGGAAATGTAAAAACAAATGAACAAAGCTATTTGTCTGCATTAATATTATAAAGAGAACACATTTGATTGTATGTTTCGGTTAACTCAAAAATACTGAACCGATTTTGAAGATTTACTAACTAATTGAGAGCTCTTCTGTCAGTAAAGTTACCTACGCTATTTTTTATTAGCCTATCTATACATCCAAAACTGCGGCGGGTCCCTAGTACTTTTTATTTGATAACTACCACATGACTAAAGCTAAAAGAATACACTAAAGCGACATTGAATAATATGCGAAATATGGTAAAAGCCTAAAATTTTATATTTATTTTCTTGTTGGTTAACTTGTTTGATTTCTTTTCATCGATTTAATTAGTTAAATAAATTTATACTAGATGGCGCTGTTCAATTATTTAATAAAGAAGCGAAACAATACGTTTATGATAGAAGCTTTGAATGTTATCTATCTGAATGTTATTAGGCTAAGCGTACAAGTGTACACAGACGATATGGGGTTCGATTCCTGCGACTTATACCAGTGTCTAGGACAGATTCCTTCCAAAAAAGCTTCGACTTGTTTCTATATCGCTTTTAGGATATAATGAAGTCATAAAATGTTTTTGATATATTAACTGCAGTTAAGACAATGTTTTAAGATACGATATATTCCGAATTTTTTCAAAGTCGGGTCGTTAAAGGTCGACATTGTTAACAGCAATAATACCAGTTGTGGAGATGTCAGTTAATATTGTTATTTACATTATTATTTTAATGAGTCTTCAGTTCAGAGTTCAGTCTTGATTTATGTTAAAATACAAATACAAAGTTATACAACATGCTACATGATAATAATCTGTAATCGCACCTTAAAACAAAATTGTTTGTAATAAAATTTTAACGTCTGCAGTATGTTAGAGCTTCCCTGATCAATTTTGTGCTGTTGAAAGCCATTGTAAAGAATAAAAAAGAACAAAAATACTCTAGAGAAATCTGTCATTCCAATCCACGATGAAGTAATTTTATTGAACTTACAAAATTTTTATAACTGAATTCAGTCAGTTAAGTTTGTGACCAATTTAAACTTTATACAATATCAACCATAAATTTAACCTGCTTATTATATATATTTTAAAGGCATAAAGTTAACAGAAATATTTTGACATGAAGTCTCACCAAATCCCGCAAGTTAGGTTAGGATTTGTCCGCAGTAAAAATGAACTAGAAAAAAGTTATTAACGAACCGCATATAAAATAAGCAAACCATTTGTGTAAATGTTTTAAAACGAACAATATAGTCTACTACACACATATAACCTATAAATATACCGACATAATTTTAATTACGCATTCCGAGCTCACAATGCGTGCGTTACTCTGATTGTACAAATAAATAGGCGGCCATGACGCACAACGCCATCTGTTGACGAATGGAGGAGTTTTAATTTTCTTTATACTCCGCTTTGAAATAAAATTGTAACGGTATAGAATTTCAATTCATGCTTTTACACTGAATAAAATTAAAAATAATTATAATTACTCTTAATTATATATCTAATTAGGTATTAAAATTGTAATCAGTTGAACTTAATGAAATATTTTTAAGTATTTAAATATTTCATACATAAAACTTTATTAAAATTTCATAGCAGCGGTACAAAAACTACGCCAACTTGTAAATAACACAAACGAGTTGTCAAAAACTTATATACTTAATTAAAACACTTTATTTACAATTTTAGAGATGTTGTTAGACCCCTAAACATTACAGCCAGTATTTGTGATTCAATTTTTTGTTGCTTTTTTTGCATACCATCTCGATGATAAAAATCTCTAATACAATAGAAACATGTGAGATTATTTATGAATTTAAGACTGAAAAATATATAAACTTATTAATGTATAATAGTAAAATTTTATTGAATGTGGATAGCTGATGGCCGTAACAGGGTTATTGCAAATGTATATAATAAAAAAAAATGTCCCTATTCTGTGACCGATCAGCGACCTCCTGACCCTCGGCAAATGTCGGGGGTCAGGGGAAAGCTCACCGCTGATGGACTTGCGCAAATAGAAATATTCAGCGATATAAAAAGATAAATTGTACTAACGCAGAATTGAATTAAAATATGATGATAAATCTTAATTAAGGTAGCTATGCTTAATTAATTGTTTATTCGTTATTTTCTTTGACAACGTGGTTTGTTATCATTAAATATTCATGTTACGATCATGATTTTAATAAGCGAAGTAATTTGATAATATAAATCAGTATCACTTTGGATCGAATCATTGCAATCAGTTTCAAAGCTTCAGAGCTTAGTTATTAAAAACATAATAATTTTTACAGCTATCTTAAAATGAAATAAAAGTAGTCAAAAAGCATTTACAAGTTTAATTATTGGTAATAAAGGAAATGAATTATTCAATGCAAAGCCCATACAACTTCCTATATACGTAAATTATTGCATTTAATTATTTAACTAAGATAAACTGCAGTGTACTGAGAAATGTTTCGCTGTTCAGCCACCTAGCTCTATAAATAATCCCCAACAAATATGCTGTAGTTGATGAAAGACATAGAGTATTGTCATGATGTGACATTGGTGGGAAATAATATGGATATGACATAATTATTTATGGAAATTGAACTAACGTAAATAAAGCACACGCTATACTTAGAGAGGTAGACAGAGTTTTAATACGTTTCTGGCACAATTCTAGCTTGTGAATCCATACATCCATCATATTCATCCATCCATCTAAGTCCCCTTTTATTTAGCATGGCACATGAATACATTTCATATACATAATTTCATAATGAAGATCTACAGTTTATATTAAAAAAAACTAACGTCGCTTATTTCAACGGATGTTGTAATGACATAAAGTGAAGGGAAACTGTATAATGCTTTAAGCTAATTTTAATAAATTTTAGATAATTAAAAAATCAATAATTTGGTTTCTCAAACAGGATATAAATTTGTTATGTAACTAAATTTTTGACATTTACGCTTTTTATTTTGCAGGAAGGGTTGGAAGTAGGAGGGAAAGGAAATATTTCATGTGATCACAACGAAGAAAAATTTTATTTCAGATCTGAGAAAACAGACTCCGTTCGTACGTTGGTTTAAAAATTTTCGTGTCATTGTAGAAACATTTTTGTACATGTTTTTACTGGGTCAGAGCAAATTATAAATTACCCAATGTTAAGTAAATATATGAAAATATACTGAATATTATCAAATTAGCTAAATACAGAAAGAAATTAAATTGAGATCTTTTTAAACACAATATTCACAGAGGAAAGAGAGAAAAGGATAAGTTACGGTCTACGTAGGGCTACGTCGTAGCCTTGTGTAAATTGTGGGGGTGTAAGTATGTTGGAAAGAGGGCTTGTTAGAATATAATATTATAGTTATATTGAAATCCTAATAAGAAATCTCTTAGGTTGCAGATTGAAATTATGCGATGTTTAGTTTATTGGAATGAACAGAGATAAAATAATGTTTTTCTTTTCAATTTAACTAATTTTAATTTCATTAAATTTGTGTTGTAATGAATTAATTTATAACATTGTTTTAAATGTATTTTATCCTACTTTAAGAAAATAAATAAAACTTTATGAATGTCTAATGAGGCATTTAACGTCCCGTGAGTTTGTACTAATGAATTTTATGAATTTGTATTGACAATTTGTTTTGAAAAACAAAAATGTTACGGCAAAAAGTGAGAAAAAAAAATGTCGAGAGCTGTGTGTTTATACTAAAGCTTGTATTAAGATTGTCATTTGAAATCTTATAAGCGTATTAAATAATGGAAAATTCATGTCTATGTTCACCCCGGTTGAAGTAAAAGATGAAGATAATTGACAATTAATGGGATGAAAAAAGAAATATTTTATGTACAGCCTAATTAATCTTAATACAATATCTCTTCGATAAAAGAGCTTTCGTTCCGTTCTCGTGTAAAAATATTATGATGAGTTAAACGTAAAGGTGCAAGGGATGTTTTGTCAAATTAAAAATTACTTATGTTTAAGGTACTTAATGTAAATTGTGATGAAATTAATTTACTGATGTAACAGATACCCGTATCCATACTAGTATATACTGGTTTGTATTGAGTAATAGGTTACTCGACTTCCACATTTTCAGTTTGTGAAGTCAATAGTCAATAGACTGGTGGTGACATCTAGCGTTTACATTCAAACACTAAATGTTCTAGGTTAGCGAACTAAAATTATAACAAGTCTGACCTAACGACGCATTTAAAATATGTTATATTATGAAATAGTTTTCGTAATTGTACCATGGATTTTTTTTATTGATATTTTAAATTTCGTTTTAACTTTTTTAATAATTTCAATTTTTATTTTTATTTCCCCCCAAAATGCGATCAATGGGAGAGGCCTATGTCCAGCAGTGGATGATCACAAGCTGAGGTGGAGTGATTGTGAAAAAAAATGTGTATGATGATAGATTTTAGATTTATGAGAATATGCGTGTCAAACGGTTTTCGGAGTGGTAAAGTTGAATATTAAAGCTGGATGTACCGCTAACGTCTACCGGAACGCCCGGATCGTTTTAAATATATCTTACGTGTTATCAGCTCGCCGGCTCACATTTACTACACGGACACTCTCGATTCGTGACAAGACCACAGTCACACCATTACAAAACGATCAAGCGACGCTACAAATTCAATATCACACAAGAAAATCATCTCGGCCGTGCGGAACAATAACGCGCGATCCTTACATAATTCCCGTCCGCCATAAGGAGCGTGCCACGCGAATATCGCATCAAAGAACACAGTGCCGATGGCGATTCGTGCGACTATACCGTGCTACAGAGCTGCGCCGGCGTTTGCAACCTTGAATTTGGAACGCACCTTTTAATTTTAGCCGGTTAACCTAGATACGGGCACCGAATCGAGTGCGCCGGATCGATATTCGCATGCGCTGTGTCTCGTCGTTTTAAAATGGTACGGCGGGTGTGGTGCGATGCGGAGGCTGCCGGGCGAGGTATGGCGGCGCCCGACTCTCGCGGCCGACTGCCGGCCGCCGACCGCCGCGCACGCGCCCTGCGCAGCGCCGTAACGATCGCTCTCACCATCGCCTCTCACTCCCGAACAGAGAGCGCCCCATGAACAGGTGTGCCAACTCTGCCCCGAGCTCACCCGGCCACTAATTCCCTCTCTCCCCTACGAAAGCGTAACGTAACATGACCCGTGATGTCAGTAAAAGCCTAACATTGTATTCACGAAGTAACATTTTTCACACTCTTATTTAATTGTTGTGTTATAATAAAAAAATCAGATTTCATATTATGAGGCGCCACTAGCGGTGAAAAGCCGAACTAAATTCTATGACAGGAATAGTTTGCAGAGGTTATTTTGTGAATTTTCATGTCAAGTGAAAACGTATTTAGAAAAACTATATTTATAAACGGATAGTTTTTGTAAATACGAATTCATTGTATAATTAACCGTGTTACTTAAAATAAAGTGGACGCTAATGATTTTTTTTAAATTATGCAATTTGCGTAGAACTGAAAAATAGGTCGGGTCGAGTACAATTACTAGTAATAAAAAGATATTGTCGAGTTCTCATCCCATTCATTAGTAACATTTTTTTTAATGAAAACACAAATTCGATACCAGTGAATTTTGCAAAAAGTTAACATATTTAAATAAAATTAAAAAAATCATTAGAAGATATTTTCTTGATAATTAAGATAACAATGTATCTTCAATATAAAACTACGAAATACGCCTATGTCGCCATCTATTAACAGTTTCTTTAAAGTGAAAAAATTACAAATTGTACCGTGGACTAAAAACGCTGCAAGCTAATAAATTGAAAGTATAATTTATAATAAACGTTAGTAAAATTGTTAGAGTGGGCTTAAGTTTTTTAGAAATACTTTTCAAAACTCTTTGGACTTTTAATCTTTAAGTATTATCGAATAAGAAGATCTTACTATTCATATTTCAAATTATAGTTGTAGTTTTAGCTTTCAAAGGCTTCCATATTCTACTTAACGTCGCCAACATCTGCGCTACAGCACCAACATCTGCACCATAACACTAAAATTTATGGCTATATCTATATTTCATATGTATCTGTATTTTTATCTATATTGAATTTATATGCTATCTCAACTCTTTCTTTTCTATTCCTGACACTAAAAACATATTTAGACGGGTTAAAGTCACAAATCACAAGTCGTTCAGTCTAGTGTCATATGCTGCATTTGTTCATAGATGGTTGCATATTGTCGATATAATATGCTTAAAATATTTGTAGTAAAAAAGTCCCAACTCCCGTTCATGATATATTTTAATTTCTTAGTCTTTTTTGTCTATTTTTCTATTGTGTGCAATATAAAGGTTGGTAAAACATCTGCATAGTAAAATCCCGATGTAAGCTTATAAAATCATAAGAACTGTCTGTTAAAACGAACAGCTATCTGTTTATAATCTTCTTTTAGTTTGGTACAAATTAAAAAATATTATTTTCCGATATTAAAAAGTTTTCGAAGATCACGTAGTGAGAAAACTAAGCGTGGGAGTTGCATCAGCAGTAGAGAAATTAAGGAGCAAAAGATTAGCACGGTTCTAGCACGTTACGCGGAGAGAAGAATGGCATGTGACAAGGAGAGTTCTAGATACGGATTTGTAGGGACACGTTGGTAGGGGCAGGCCTAAAAAACATGGATGGACTGCGTGAAAGGTCACTTTTTTAAGAAGGGAGTGAAGATTGAAATGACAGATGACAGATCGATGTAGATTAAAACCTGTTGTGCGAGTGTCGACCTCACATAAAGTGGGAAAAGGTCAGGTAGATGATGATTTATAAACTACATTAAAAGAAGGTTTTGATACATAATCTTTTAACGGTTTTTAACAAAAACAAAACCGACACCATATTCGTACATTTCCATCCTTTTTACGAAAAAGAAATAGAAAAAGCTTAATTTAAAATATCGGTTGCCACGGTAATGAAAATAACAACTTTTTGACACGTATTATTATCGAAATTAATACACAATATTTGTCATATCTTAAGAATCCAAGGTTCAGTGACATTCAAAATTAAATGGACCCACGTCCTCATTTAAACAAAACATTTTTTTGTTAAATCGGTTCATAAATTATGAATTTCTACAGTAATAAACATAAAAACATGCACACGTATTGATAACCTCCTTCGTTTCTTGAAGTGGGTTAAAATGATACTGTTTACAGATAAAAAAAAACCTTTAATAGTGTTTTTTTTTTATTTTACTGTGAAAAATCTTACATCGTAAAAGGAAGCAATTAAAAACTTCAAATTGATATTTTGATTTAATTTTAAACTAAAACTGTCATTTACAACTGGCCTTCAAATTGCAAGAAATTATGCAGGAATAAAATAAATGGGTATTATAGATCGAAACATAAACAAAACGCCATAATTAAATTTAAAAATTACCTTTTGAAAGTTACAATATTAAACTTGGAAAATGACATACACAATTGATCTTAAAATTAGTAATAAATGTAATATTATTGGTATCTATTTAGGTAATCTAAAAAAACAATTCTAAACAATTTTTTAATTTATTTCTAAATTTCAGCACACAATACGATTAAATAGTACATAACAATAAAAAAAGAACTAACCGATTTCCGTGTACAAAGAAATGTTGTATATTCTATATTTACAGAAAATTAATTACTATTAATTTTACATTTTTATACATAAAATTGCTAGTTGATTTGTAAACATATATATTACAACTCATAACAAATTGAAGATATTTTTTTAGTATATTTCTAATAATATGTAATTAATAAATTATCAATGTAATAAATTTAATGAGGAAAATAATAAAGATTTTGTTTTAAATTTTGTAATATGAGAACTGTATGCTTGTTAATAAATATTCAAATAAGAATCCACTTTACATTTCTACACACAATGTATAAAAGGTTGTAATCACTCAAATTTAGACTCGAGTAGATTCAAAATAATAAAAATATTCAATAGGTAGGATCAATATTAATTTAAAATATCAACCGAATAATAATAGCTTGAACAGTTCTTAACGTATTTGAACTTGTTAATATATTTTCCACAAACTTTTTGCTTTGTCGTTCTATATACTTACATATAATATCTAGGATAACTTAGTTTGTGATTGGTGTTACAATAATCACAGTAATAATAGGAATTGATAATCTATGCAAATATTAAGTTACATTTTTAAGTCACTTCTAGGTTGACAAATTATTCATATCATTAAATAATTAAAATGGCTAAACTCATATCCAATCGGTTACCGATTAGTTTTGGACGATGTAGGTCCGTAGCTAGTCGCAACACAGTTTGGATTTAAGATTAGCTTTTATTTAGTTTATAATGTCTCCTGAAAGATTTAAAAATGTATTAATACACCTCTGAAATATATTTCATTGATGTTCTTTAATTCTGTTGGATACAGTAGACCCACTGTAATCAGATAAAAATATCGAAGACTTTGTTGGATTATAACATTTGTCTTATTATAATATCATATGTAACTCCATTAACATAACAGTAGTTCGAAACTTTTAAATAAGTGTATTATGTAATAAACTGAAAAATTTTATATGTGAGTAATACAACACTCATGGAATTTGGTAAATTAATAAACAGAAAAACATTAATACCGCGCTTCTAGCAAAAGTCCCGAGGCGGGAAATAGTTACAATTAGTTCAAGCATTAACAAAGATTTGCCAAAGGAGATAGAACGTGTTCTATACATGTCATATTATAGTCCGACCAACTTAGCAGTGAAGTGGCGAAAACTAGAACTACAGCAGCCATATAGAAATATCAAACCAGCGTCTGCTGGTCTTATTGAAAAGTTATTAATAGCAGTGCTATTGCGAAGTTAATGGATTATTCTTGATTTATGTTATAGCATAGATAGCTGTCAATACACTGTCAAGTAGTAGAAAAATTCATACCTTATTATAAAGGATAAAGATTACATTAAGAAGTAAATAAAGGCCTAAATTAAAAATTGTCAAAGAGTAGAATAATGTAACTTCAGCTCTTGTTCTTGTAGTTTTGTGCAGTAAAAATGAATTTCTTCTTGAATTTTAATTAATAATGTACGAACTTCCCCATTCTTGTGCATATTTATTCTAAATGGCAACATTGAATCGACTGTAGCGACACCACTCAGTTAACAGATAAATTAAACGGACTATACAAGGGGCGTCGGATTAGACAGGGGATAGATTACCGGGGGTCCGCTGTATTTTGATATCTGTTCGATGTTAGGATTCTATAATAAGATCTTCAACAAATCAAGTCTAGCCACAGCTCATATTTACACAGTCAAATAAAGCTAAACCACTCAACAGCGTTTCACTAACTGCCTACAAACTACATAACAATTTATATATATTAAATCTCAATTATATCACATTCATTCAAAAAAATATGTCTTAAAACTATGTCTGAATCATCATTTTCTTCCGTCTTATTTAGAATATGTTTTAAGTGGTTCGAATATTACATTTTTGTATAAACTGTTTGGAAATATTCTTTAAGTCCTTTGGAAATACACTGAGAATAATTTTTAACACTTTTAATTCCTCAAATGTAAATATAAGCTTTGTGTGTTTGAAATGTGGTCCACTATAGGATTTTTCAAGGAGCAATTTTAGGACCTTTAGCATATGGTAATTCATTTTGATTATTAGGAAAACAATCAAATTTAATAAATTGATTAATAAATATAGTTGTAACAATGTCTGTAATTTTATTTAAAAAAAAACACTGAATACAATAAATAAAATTGATATTATAAATATTTCTTGAATTGAATACAATAAATATTTATTTTAAAAAATACAAAACGTTTAAATCAGTTTACATTAAAACAAAATGTACATTTGCCTCACTTCCGAAATGTACGAGTGTTATTTACATATGAAATTGTAATAAAAATACAAACAAAATGTGATGTTCATTTCATGTTTATAACAACAAAATTAACAATTTCATTACACTCCAATCATTCCGTTAAATTGCTACATTTGTTATTCGGTTATTAAAACCTAAATAATATAATAAAAAATTGTTTTAGGCTTCTTAATACTAAATTGCTTTATTGTACTCGTGGCTAAACTAATTGCTAAAACTAAGCTTCAATAAACTACGCTCATATAAAACTCAGAACTGTTTTTCGTTTTGCATCATGATGTAAAATCGATATATTTGTCATGTCAGCAACCAATCAGCGACGGCTGCTTTAAAGTAAGAAAACCCATAAAAATGTGGTAAGTGGTAGAACGGTAATTTAAAGGTAATTTTGCTTTCCAAGATTTAGTGAAGGCGTTTGTACTGACCAATCTGAAACCTTAACATGTCTTTTTAAATTAATGATTTCATTAATTTAGATCAGCGGTTGGCAACTTTCGTCTCGCAAGCCACATGCGGCTCAGTAAAATGTTACGTTAATGTTACGTTAAATGCGTTGCCTACCTTTAAGTAACATAGGGTATAAACAAAAAAAAGGATATCGTTTGAAAATTATACTTGTGGCTCTCGAGTAGTTAAATAATATTTACATTAAAAATAAATTGAACAATTGCAATTGAAAAATATAATAATAGTTATTTTTGGTTCATCAAAAAAATCATCCATCCAGCGGTGAAAAATAGCTCTTAACTCAAGAATGGTTGCCAACCCCTGGACGCAGAGGTTTTGGTAGGATACAAATAGATACAGATATTACCTTCAGTATTCACTTTAATTTGCGCAAACATCGATATTCGTGGGGTATCGATTAATAGCAGATATAGTTACATTAAATCGATAAACATATCGATTTCGAAAACTATAATAATTTGTTCTTCAAAAAAAATCAATTTTATGATTTACATTAAACGTGATATTTGAAGTTTTCTACATGTGCGACAAAAATATATAAAAACACACATAATTTACATAATTATCTATAAATGCTACAATAATTGGCGGTTAGCATATATCGATATGCCGTCACGTACGGCCAAGAGACAACATATCGACATAAATATTTCAGTCATTTCGAATTCGTGGAACGGAATGTGTTGCCATTTCTAAAATAAAAATGTCTATGGTTTGTTTTAAGAAAGGCACAAACTAAAAACAGTCACCGCAGCAAGCCAGAGAGTCATGTTTTTAATATTATTCATCATTCGATTTATTGTCTACGAAAGACATAGATGTCAAGGATATAAAAGTAATTTTCATTAAATCACACATTTTTTTGGGGGATTTATATCACAGTTTGAGCTGCGCCCATAAATATGGAAGCTCCATAGCTTTTCTCAAGAAAATACTAATAAAAGACGATAAAAACTAGGAATGCATCGAAGTAACATTAAAATCCAATTAGTTTCATTTCAGATTTAATTGGCACTGAATTCAATTACAATTTAAAATTGTAACACTATACAATACTGTAAGGGTAACACTATAATTGATTTCAAAAGTTATACGTCAAATACATTTTTCCTTTATTAGTCTTAATTAAAAAAAATACAAAAAAGAATAAGTTGAAATCATTTATCCTTTGGTATAATCCAATATTCTATCACGCTGGTATAGTAGAAGCGTAATTATAGAATATCATTCAGAAATCAAATTTACACTTTTGAAATTCGCACGCTGTTGATTTATAATGTGAAAATTTAAGTACCGGGAACGTTGTTACCGTATTGCAAACCGAATATAGAGAGGATAACGAAGGCCAGACCTAGGAACACCGAACCCAAGAGATCGCCCAGGGCAGTTAGGTATGGGATGGCCGAGTTGTCCGGATCTTTCTGTTTCTTCCACATGAAGTGTATAAGCATATACGCCAGGTACAGGAGAACCATTACCTGGGAAAAGACGAGAGGGAATTAGTCTCAAAACTTTGCTTTTTGTCATTCTATACTAGTGGTCGACAAACAAATTTAAATAAGGTCAGGATACTGATGAAAAAAATTATCGAGGTCCAGAAAAAAATATAAGGCAAACATACAACATAAACCAATATGTCCGTAACATGTCGGCAACTGTACCGATTGGACATGGGTTTGGCCGTTTTGATTATCAAATAAATCTGACAAAAGTTTTAATAATTAAGTAAAGCTCAGACCTGCAGCATAGAGCACATGAGGTACGTGAATCCGAAAGCAAACTGGATACTGACGAAGCCCTGGTAGATGAAGTCGGCGACAATCATGAACACGATCTGCCCACACACCGCCAGCACCAACAGCATGCGGGCTACCTTAGCCGCCGCAGCTGCAATAACATAATAAGAAAACTACAAATCACATCAAGTGTACAAAATTAAGACTGATCGCAAAACCATTCATGATTGGTCTCATCTTCCATGGAAGATCGTCGTATTATTTACTAGCAGTTGATTCTAATTTTGTAGATTTAGTAAGTATTGTATAGTGCACCTGAAGTAGATGGAGTGATTAGTTATTACATTTAACAAAATTTGTATGATTATTTTTCCAAATAAAGTGTACAGCAGAAATCGGCTCCGGTCAAGCCGCCGCAGCTGCAATAACATAATAAGAAAACTACAAATCACATCAAGTGTACAAAATTAAGACTGATCGCAAAACCATTCATGATTGGTCTCATCTTCCATGGAAGATCGTCGTATTATTTACTAGCAGTTGATTCTAATTTTGTAGATTTAGTAAGTATTGTATAGTGCACCTGAAGTAGATGGAGTGATTAGTTATTACATTTAACAAAATTTGTATGATTATTTTTCCAAATAAAGTGTACAGCAGAAATCGGCTCCGGTCAAGCATGTGCGGGATGCACCTATAAACTGGATTGTCGCGGGTTTCCAAGAAAACACAGTTGTAGGGTAACAGACGTTGGCAGGAGCAAAGCTTCTATAATTATTACGCGACGCGATCTTCCGGTTACATTGTTTCTTGAGTTCGCGTTGACGTTTTCTCCCTCTCGAATGCCACCCCGGCGCTTATCTTAGAGCTACTGGACTGTATTGCTATAATTTGACTATCTATGTACCTATTTATTTAACTATGTACCACAATTTACAATCTATCCCAAAACAATGCTATTTTCTATCTATATTCTATGTTTATATATTTCTACAGTTTCTGTCTTTAATGTAGATATTTCTATTTCTATATATCTATTTATCTATTTATTATTTCCATATTTTACATTACTATTCTATTTCATGATGTAACCGGCCGTCCTGCACACATGTTTTAAAACATCCATCACAGAAGAAAGTGCAAACGAACAAACGGTTAGATATCTGCAAAAGGTGCGTAGCGGATAAGTTGACATCCTTTATGTAACACAAAATATTCATGTAAATAATGTAAAGGAGGAGGAAAAAAGGTAGAAAGAGAAGGGCATTAAGCCTCCGATACCTCACTTACCAGACGAGGTCCTCTGTGAGGTTGCAGTACTGTAAGGGTCGTAGTGACCTATTTAAGTGAAGGCTGACATCGCTATATATATATACATACTACATTATTAATTTATTTACGCTAATTTGCTATTGATGGAGTAATGTTAAGAATGATAACTTACTGACATCTCATTCTTCTTCATCTTGGAGTGCCTCTCCGATTACCAACAATTATCCAAGGTTAGCAGTCAGTCAGTAGTCAGAAGAAACTTTCACGTGAGTGTAATGATGATTAAAGTACATAGGATAATAGCTGAAACGATTACTCACTTCCAAAGAACAGCGTCTTCCATGGCCACTCAACTATCCTCGTGTTCTCAGGTAGGATGCCTAGGATGGCCGTCTGGTGTAGGTGCGTGGTGAGACGAGACGACTGCACGCAGACCAAGTTGCCGCCAATCCCGTTCACAATCGGCTGGAACACTTCGTACCCTTGATACTTCTCAACAGCCTGATCGAGAACTATTCCACCGATACTATAAAAAGACATTTGAATTTAATTTAAACATTTTTTTCTAATACATTAGATGATTAATCGAGGCGAAGTTAACGGGATCAAAGTCATCAATTTCTTCTATAACAAGTTTTACAGTGAATTTGATAATTATTACACTACTATTTTTTTTAACCAGCATTTCACTATACCTACCTTGGTTTAAACTTCATGTACATAAAATACCCCCGGAAAGATCAACCCCTCCCTATCACAATTCTAGATCTGTCGATTTGTTCCGATCTTTTACTGTACATATAATGAACGAAATCTCAATCGCTTCGTTAAAGTGAGGTATAAGTTACAACAAAATAATAGAGACTAGCAATTTGTTTCGTCCGCATGACTATAAACATCTTTCTTTCTAATGAGTAAAGGACATGGATGACCTAGACATTATTAGAATTATTGTATATTATTGTACATTTAATGGATATTATTAATGTGCTAGCACAAATCGCATACGCAGATAACATGCGACCGATACGCTGATTACATTTGATCTGGAGGTCGCCACTGACAGTGTCACTGTCAGTGGCGGTTTGTTTGTTCACGTGGTGCCTTTGACGTTATTTACTCTATGCCAGCCGTAATAATAACGGCTATTACACCGTGGAACACGCGGTAAGATAGTAAAATTGTTTCTTTGAATATGTTATTAGTTATGGGTTCTAGAAATTGTTATATCGACTGCTGTATAATAGTGACGTTATATAGTCCAACGAGATGTCAAAAGTCAAAGTCAATTTTATTGCTAACGTTCAAAGTTTA
>DWLR01002413.1:0-15513 GCA_018246295.1 Papilio alexanor hazarajatica | reverse complement strand
CTAGTTTACAGAGCGAAATCAATCGGTTAGATATGTTAACATCTGTCGACTGGCATACGGGCAAAGTTTAAATAGAACGTTTCGGAGGCGCCCCTTAATTGGGCTTTTTACAAACATTAATCAAGTGCCACGTCGGGGGGAGAATTTTTATGTCGGTCCGGCGACCGACCGTGACGGATGGCGCTCGGCCGAGGGTCGAAAGGCGACTGCATCCATCAATGCGGGATTGGATAGTCAGCACTAAAGGGTAAATCCAATCCGGGTATACAGCTTTATCATATTTAGTGTGCCATATTAATAAATAATCTTAAAAGACTATTTAGTTCAGTTTTTTTTCGGTTGCCATGGGTTGACAATAACAACTCTTTGATGTGCCAAAAAGTATATGTAATCTAATAAATTAGCGAGTGCTAGTCTTATCTATTATCGAAATGAATATACATAGAATCAAATTACAAAAAAAAATCGTTAAGAAAATAAGAAACGACAGCGTGAACAGCGCCCAAAGCCTTGTTTTATTTATAGTCACGCTACGTCTCATTACAAATCCATTAAATCCAAACATGGTTTATCTTAAGTCTACCAATATGTCAATTTTCGGTATGTCTTCGGATTCCTTGGTCTAATGACATTCAAAATTAAATGAGACCCACTTCACACTTGACTTGAAGAAGAAAACAAACGAAACTGAGATTTATGTGATATCTTAGTACATAAAAGATATATAATAAGAATTCGAGCTACAATATTTGTGACATTTGATGGGAACAAAGAAAGCATCCAAAATGTAATCACTTTTAATTTAATTGACATTTAAAAAAACAGAAATTCTAAAATACAAAAAATTGTGTTTCACCGGCTGCGAAGTCCTATGACTTAAGCTATCAGTGGTCAGGGTCACAAAGAGAGGAACCTCCGCACAATGCGGGCAGCCACTAAAAGTAGCGCCTTTTGCATCGGCCCTGTATCCAAGTGTTAAGTGAGAACTTCTTAATATGTTGGTCGAAACTCTTCGCTCAGTCTGTTCACCGTTCAATAAAATATACCAACGAATATACTATCTATTATTTTAATATTTGTAATCTAAGAAAAAGCCTGGTGATTGCATCTGTTATTGATTATTTCTTAAGTCTGGGTAACAAGACGCTGGAAAGCTATACTAATTTCATTTTTTTAAATAATCTAATTCTTTTCTATCTAATCTAGCTTAAAATCTTGTTGTGGTCAAATTTTAATAATGCACAGAAAATAATATAAATGTAGTCTATAAAAATTCAACATAATTTAGGTAAGACCTCGCAAATCTCTGGATTTACTCGTCGGATTTAAATAGTTCATTTTGTGTTTGTAGGCTAATTAATTATTCAACATTCTAGGAACGACTATTAGGAAACTCTCTAACGATATAATCTACGACTCTTAGGAACTGACGCCAAACGACGCAGCGGATGAAACCAGGAGGGTCAGTCAGGATATCGATAACATTACAAGAGTAACGTTGACCGTCAAATGGACGGCTTATTCTTAGTTTAATAATAAAAAATAACCAAAAATCTTTATTAAATTAGTATCGTATCGTTAAATAAACTTTCACGATTTCTATCCCAATTAACTTGTAGATAACGATCACAATTCAAGTTCCGTGTTTATCAGATTCCAAACGTGAAAGGGCATGTTACCCATTGCATGCCTCGAACTTGTTTAAAAATGTATTTTTAATACCTATAATGTTGTTACTGTATTAACACTTAATGAAGAGTTTTATTTATATCAAATATTTTTAATTAGCAAGACAGTGAAGGAAATATTAATAACTGTATCTTCTTCTTCTCTGTCGTTGCAGTCTTGACAGACTGGTAGATGTCATCAAGTAGATGCAATAACCCGTTTTACTTCATTCTTTCCTAACTGCTGCGTTTTATACAAAATATTATAATAAACTGTATAAATAAGGCGAATTTATTGTAAGTCTAAGAGCACTGGCGAAAATAATAATTCTTTAAAACATACATAGATTTGATAATATATTCAAATATCGATCTTGAATAATATAAAATCCAATATACCAACTTGATTGATAGAACTAAACATTAAATATAGTAGATAATTTATTTGTCGATTGAACGTACAGATCTGGAGATTTTTTTGTTAAAAATAAATTATATTGTACAGAGCCTGTATGATGTGTATTAAGTGAAGTTATACGTAGAAATAATGAATTTATGTTGGTAATTTTACTTTTCGCCTACCCCTTTTTAACTTTAGTAGTAGTCTGCATTCCCTATCTACCTCCAGATATATCCATGAATTTTTTTAAATATATTTTGGAATAATATTTTTAATCGAGCGTCTTAAATAAATAAAAAATACTTAATATTAATGTGAAACATAAAAATACCCCCCAAGCGACCTCCTCTAAATAATTGATGAATCCAAAACGACTTTCGCTCCGAAAATTGGAAATCTATTATGAATTACTGAAGATACTTTTAACAGTCTAGACATGAGATTCTTGCTATTTTTATATACTTCAAATTTATTTCTATATATACTTCTTCGAATCGTATCGTAGGTGGGTTAGAATAGGTTCTTTATGACGAGCAAAGATAAGTCTAGCACATTTTGCCCCAACTGGAAAAATATATTTACATTGTAGTAGCAACTAACATAGTAGTATTATAATCATCATCAGTATCATCAAACATCTTCCACTGTTGATCATAGGCCTCCTCCAATTGCCCGACCCCGATTGCTATAAGTGACCAAAAAAAAATTCTTCAGATTTTTGTACGAAATGAAAACACGAAAATTGATTAATTTCTTCTTAGTTTTGAAAACATTGTTACTGGGAATAGGAAACGAATAAAATCCGATTCCACAACTGTATTTACATCAATTAAACTTTCCTGAACAAATAATAAATGGTCTTGTTACGTGTTTCGACAGCGTAATAGGGACGGGTGTCGTTAGGCGAATGATTTAATGGTCATTTCGTTCATTTGTTACTAAAAGTATCCGCTTCTTTTCGAGAGCAAAAAATAATAAAATTCCTCAAGTTTTATCTTTTACATCCGAATTATTTGGTTCTCATACAGCGACATCTATTGCCGAGCATAAGCTTGGCAATTCATTAGAATTTGAGTTTAATTGATGACTTTTAAACGAGTGAGACGGGGCAGCCATGTTCACAATTAAACTGAATGGTTGTTATAAGATTTCATGAATTGAAAGCCTTTGTATTGCAAGTACGAATATAAGTTCATAACGGACTTCAAATTTGACTTTAAATTCAATCTAAATAATGCTTTAACGATACGTATTTTTGAAGGCTTATTAAATATAAACTGCAATTTCACAATGAGAATCTATTCAACTCATATAAAATATGTAATTTCTGTTACAACGAAATGATAGAAAGACCTAAAATAAGAAGAAAACAAGAGCGCTAATAACATGATTTCGGATGTTTTCTACGAAATTCAAGTCTGTAGATTCACAACCAGTAAGCACCTCGTAATACTTTAGCACAATCGGTATATATGTGTATATCATAGCAACTAGAATTAAGCCTTTTACTTTTTGAACATAAATATGACTTGTCGCTCTTTCTTTATCGTATACTCGTACCTCTCTCAATTATAATCACAACGTACGTGTGATAATAGAACAAGCGAGATAGGTATCCCAAGCCGTAATCTCAAGTAATACTCTTATTTCAAAATGCGTCATATGAAAGATATTTTAGAAAGAAATTATAGTATGTTAACTTCTCTTTTTATAAACAGAACGCCATACAATGACAGCCGTGTTCCATCTGCCACATACATTACATCATGTTATTATCGCATACGTATTAAGTAATCGATAGGGGTCATTTCGGCGTGCACGAGACGGACAGCTGTTTGTCTAATTCACCCGGCCCGCGCTGTTGACCGTTGGATAATGTTGTGGCAAAATGTAAGTTATTTTGTGATTTTAGACGTTCCGTTTAATTCGACTAATTTGTGCTCAACCGCAACCCGCTTTGTATGTACGTGAAATATCTGAAATGATAATTATGAGTTACAGGTTATTTTAATATTTAATATCTTGAATTATCGCGATAGCTAAAATTGTTTGATATTTGTTTAGAAGTTCTTAAAGGACGGAGAAGAGTATGATTGATAACTATCTTGTTTAATATTTTATTCAAATGGATGTTTATATATAAAGTAAGCTGTTATACTTAATTAACTATTTACATTATTACTTAAAATATAAATATGCATTAAAATGACAGTGTAAGTGCTGATCAATTGGATTTAAAAGCTTCCTCGCAATTTGAATGCGGAAAGCAGTAAATTTTTAAAAGCTCTATAAAATAACTGTTAAACAACGTTCCTAATAGCGAATCAAATTTTTATCTCGTAAGCCGGTACAAAACCGGAAGAGTTTATTTTCCATTTCACACGGATAGAAACATATGAAGCGCTATACTTAAGAAGTAGTTTAAGGAAGACTCGAAAGAATTCGATTCCTAATTGTTAAAATTATATTACCAATTTTATATTTATGTTTTGCATTCTTCAGTAGTTTCGATAATATATGCTATCTAATTCGAATAATGATTTAAAGATTTTTAGCTAATTTCCACGCTATCAAAAACAATGGATTTTTTTATAACATATCGAAATAAAAAATAAGTGTATAAAAACTAAACTTACTCGAATTACTAGACCACAAGCTCATCGCGTTTTTTAACCTTTTAATGTCCATGTCCCTTTTTGTATTAGTAGTGACAGTCAAATCAGGTAAATAACTGCTAGTCAATGTTGTGTTGAAATAACGCACCAATCTGTTTATAAACTTGTTAGCTTTAATTAGTTAGCGTTCGGGCGATCTTGTTTTTTACGCGAGCAATGGATTTATTTAACTTCAGTGAAGGAACGGTTAAATTTATATTTCAAGTTTATGTTATGATACTTACATAATCTGGCAAAGAGGAACATAGGAAACGTGTCTGTCTGTGAAATATTTCTATTATATATATTATAAGAAAAATAAAAATGATACCATCTCAATGGTTAATTTCACGCCCTGAGTATCAAAAATAGAATAATTAAAAGATTGTACGTACTTCAGTATTTTGTACGTTTTATAAAAAGCGAGCAATATTAAAGGTTATTATAAAGAAGCATTTTGTAGCATGATTAACTCGACATGTCCAATTTTCTATTCAGTTGAAAATTCCTTCTTCTCTTTGTTATTCAAGACAGTAATATATTAGTTGCTCCGCAATTTGTCTTCTGAATTAAGACAAATAATTCAGAAATAAGGCGTAAGTGATTTTGTTTTTGCCCGACTGATATATATGTATATAATATAAATTATATTTATTATTTCATAGTCAGTTTCATAGGAGCACAGTGAGTCGGTTTTATAGTTTTACAAATTAACTGTTACTTGTTAACTTATTATATAAATAATCAGCACCACGTTAAAATACTATTAGAATTCTCGTTGCAGGCAATCGAAGGTCAAGAAGTCACAAATGATTGCGTATTATTGTCGTTGACTACAAAAAATCACCCGCTTGAAGCACTAACAACTTATCAAAATCATTAATTATTATAACGAAATTTTATAGGTGTATCGTATACAAAGTTCTCCTTAAATAAGGTCTATTCAAGGAACCAGGTGCTTAAAAGAAACAAAAACATGTTTAAAGTGCGAAAGGGTTGACACTTTAAATTGGCCGTGACTATAAATAAACACGTTAAAGTGCTCTCGTACCATCATATCGACAATGCCTCCGATGAACTTCGGGTGGTCGACAAAAAAATGACCGAAGCCATACGGGTGCGGATAAAAATAAGTTACAAAAACAGCGGCGCTCGCCCTCGAGGTACAAACTAAAAACGCACGTGCTATTATAGAGTTAGCTTGGACCATAGATTTAAAAACAGATATGATACATAAAACATGCTTTGACAATAATTTTTCTGTTTATTGTAACACAGTCACAAAATAAATTAAACAGAAGATGAAAGCTGTTTTTTTTATTTAATGTTGTCTGATGCGGTTAGGTTAGTCTCATCGTCTACATCTATGCGGATATGTATGGAATGGAAAGACGCATGTCTGCTTTTCTATTCTTTTTTATCTTTAGTATGTACATAAAAAATTAGTAGAGCATCGAGTCGTCAAAAAAAAGAAGTTAAAATATAACAATGTTCCAAAGTACTAGTAACATATCAGTTGTTTTAAATTAATAAATTTATTTCACGTGGAAAAAAGGAGTGTCAGGAGGAGAATGGAGGAAAAAAGTGTGTGTGTGTGTGTGCAAGTCACACACAGTAGAAGTGAAACTTCTGAAAAGTCCCTGATTAAAAAACTTATTGAAAAGTATTGAAAAAATGAACAGTCGCTTCATGTAAACTGTATATTTATAAGTACATAAAAAAATTCATCAACAATCAACACACTTATACTAAAACTTTCTAATAAGCAGGCGCAAACACATGCATTAAACTTTTAACTAACTTCTCTCGCCGGCTGAATCCTATACATTTATGTGTTTGTGTCTCTATGGACTTATTTTTTCGTTTCATCGAGTTTGAAATCACAACGATTCTAAAGAAGTTTCACTTCAAAAAGCTGGCCGTCTCAGAAAAAATTACCGAAAATCCGAATTCCTACATTTTCCGGAATATATATCTATTTACGTTATTAGCACACAGCTACCATTCCTTAGATAATTGCAGTTAAAATTGTCAGTAAGACGAATTTGATATTTATTATACTAAGCTTTCTCTACAGAGTCTAGGACAAAGATTCGTAGCTCCACGGTGCGGGCGTTCTCCACTACGTTGCGGTTTGTTAGAATAAACATTGTATCCGTGACGTCGAGTTCCGGCTGCCTTCGATATACAGTTACTTGGAACTCATATCTGTTATTAAGCATTGTAGACCTATTGCGAAACAATGTGCGTAGAAAAATAATCAATATTATGTATTTAGAAACTGTTGTGAAAATAATTTTTATCTTTTTAATTTAATTTTATTCGAATTATTAAATTTATTCGAGTAATTTTTAAACATTTATTTTAAATAAATATTATTATTTATTTTAAATAAACAAAAAAAGATCAAAGGACACAGTTCATATGCAAGTTATATCGGCAGAAATGTATAAGTGGAACCTCATTTATACATTTTTAAAATTTGGTTAAAAATAAACAAAGTGTTGTAACTCTTAGTTTTTGAACTTCCAAAAACACATACATACATAATATAGGGACTTAATCAGTAATCAAATACACAGTGAACTTTCAACATGCAGTCTTGAAATGTGTTTACTTAAGAAAGTTAAAGCCAGTGGCCGAGAGCTATGCTCGTACATAAATTTATAGTATATACTAGATGTTCCCAACGGCTTCGCACACAGCAGACAAACAGACAAATATTTTGTAGGTGTGAAATTTGTGTTCGTATTATAAACCAAATTTCAGTAAGATAAACCGTTGTAAAGTTGCAAATTGTGGCACACAGACTGTCAAAACAATGTAGAATTAATATTAGGAGGCTTAAAATGAACATATACCACAAAATTTTTCAAAAAAAAAAAATTCGGAGTCTACTCTACAGACTTTTATATAGTACACATTACTATAATATACTAAAGTCTAAGACAGAGGCCAGTTTCGATACCATTAAAACAATTAAATGGCCATAGTTAAAACAAATAGAACGTTAAAAATAATATAATTTGAAAACAATCTAAATTCCATTCTAAAGCAATTTTCTTGATAATCGCGCACCCGTGCTAAATATTATTTGCTTTTTTATTCGTTAATTACTTCGCACTTGTTTCAGAAAAAGCCTATTATTATTTTATATTTATATTCTATATTTGTCTGTTTTCTCAAACTCTTCATCGTGGGCTATATTCGTTGATTCGATGACGCTCATGCTGTTTTGTTTGTTCGCTATTCTAATAAATTTAATAATGCATTAGATATTGAAACGCGATCTTGAAACGAGATATTGATCTCAGGGTATTAGTTGTTTTATGCCTCTCGTATTACTCATTTCTTTGAAGATATATTCAGCGTTATACAGCAATGCTTACTTAAAAATATAAGAGTGCTATTAATGGCATCACGATAGAAAAATTTCGTCAATAGTTGCTATTAATTTTTTTAAGGTGATATACTTACAACAAATTACAAATCATGATGGCGGCCAGAAATAACAACACTATCCTACTTTAAACATAGAACGAAATTGATCTATCTACATACATCTCGTATAAATATTAAATAATATAATTCATTACAAAAAAACAACGGTGTTCAAAAGATTAAAAAATTTCAAAAATATATAGAAACTATATAAAAGAAGCAAATCGAAAATATCACTAATTTTATATGGTTATTGTTATGGTGAAATTAAAATATTTGCAGTCTCTTAACGTGATTAAGATATGCTGTTTAGTCAACGCTTCTTAACCTAACGATATCCGGCCAGTGACGTAACAAACATCGTTACGCTCGTAATAATGAGGGGTATTTTGCACCCTGCTTTGGTACGTGCTAAGCCGGATATTACGATTATTATGGCGGGGCCTTTTACGACAATTGCCAAAAACATTTTGAACGTTATAAGTAAAATTAATGACTTCCTTTCGGTGAACTCTTGTCACAGACGCAAATTGCTTGACCATAACAGATCATTATGATAATGTATACAAACATCATTTTCAATTCCATCTCCATCCATCCATCTCAGCATATGATTGTCCACTACTGGACAATGGCCTCCCTCATTGATCGCATCCTTAGGGAAAAGGGAAGATAAGGGAAGATATAGAATGCCGGAGAATTAAGAGATTATGTTTAGTGATAAAGTTAACGCAGCTGAAATTTCCAACAACCGAAAGATTTCCGAAGAGCAGTTCCTCTTCAAATTCCAATGGAAGCAATTCCATTTCCTTCAGATCCCTCACTCCTCTTTTTATCTTACTGACCTTTCCCCTTTTAATTAACAATACAAATTTATTGCTAATTATAAAATTACAAGTCATGAAATCAAAGAAAATTTAAATTAAATAAAAAAAATACAAAAAAGCGCTTAAATTTCAAACACCAATTTCGTTAAATCAAAAATTCTTCCTGTAAAAGTATGAGCTGTGACTGCATCTAAAACACTCCAGACATTCTGATTTTTATAATAAGCGATTACATTGTAGTGTCGTTCTACTGGCAATAACGATGAAAATTAGATGAATCTCGTGTTTATTTACGAACGTCTTTATTTTTTTTTTCTTATTATATTATTACTTTTTTTTATTTATCTAAATTTAATTTAATGAAATGTATTGGTTACCGTTGAATGCGTTTGTAGATTGTTATTCTCCTTTTTTGCGAAATCTAAAAGAATATTTAATATTATTTACTAATTCTTTGTTCTGGAGCAATACTTAAATCATCAAGCTATCAATGTGCCTGTAACAAAAACAAACTTAATCAATATCAGTTCCGTTAATAATCGTATACATTATTATTCAGCAATCTGTTTTAATTGAAACATTGACGATGACAATCAAATATAATGTTAATGAATTCAGCTGCAGAACGGACAATATTCGAATTAAGAAGCTTAATATAAAATTGAATGGCCGTGAACTGCATCGGGCCATGCAATTAATTAATTATTATTCAATTTTATTTGAACTTTAATGACCTGTCGACAACGTTTATTGCGTTTCAATATTTCGGGGACTGTAATTATTCGTCAATATTTTTCGTCAACGATACAGAACTTTAAATAATAACATGTGTCGATTCCAACCAAGACCACCTTTGATGCAAAAGTAAAGACTTACTTAGAGAAGGCAGGGAGGAGGTAAACGCTGCAGAAACTTACATGAATGTTAAATAAGCTTGTAATTTGATGTTCAAGCACTCGGTTCTCAATTCACTTGTATTTTTCATGATTGTTATCTTAGAAATTCGACATTTGTGAACCGATTTCAATTTTTATTTTGTGGAAAAAGGACATTTGCAAGTGGGTCCCATTTGATTTTAAATGTTATTGAGCCATGGGTTCCTAAGATATTTCGAAAATTTACATGGTAAATTTAAGACAAACCCTGTTTTGATTTACTTATTTGTAATTTATAAGTTTATGTGAGACGTAAGTGATTATAAATGACTTAATTACTTAATTACAAATTTACACAATTTTGAAGTCGGTTTTGCTTTGGTTTTTAAAAAAATGTTAAAGATTATTAATAATTTGTAACAATTGTAAATCGATAGTCCATTACAACTTAAACAAGTTCACTGTAATATAAGAGAGTTTAATTTACCAATACTCTGTATCTAGCTGTTTTATTTTTTGACTTTTATTCGCCTGTAAAATTTTGTTAATTAATAATATGTAGACTCAATCTTTAGACATGGATTCCTTTGAGTCTATTGTCTTCTTTGTTTTCATCAAAATATTAAAAAACCTAGTCAGTGTTAAGTATTTTTAATTTGATTTATTTAGGTGTACAAAATTTTGTACATTGATTATTTACTTATTATATCATACACAATGCACAGAGTTACCTTTCCACATCTAAAATCCATTACAAGTGAACATATCAACTATATTTCTCATCATTACCATTCTTACACAGTTTTCGTTAAAAACCCAAATTTACGTATACTTATAAAACACCCACTCATTCAGTAACAAAAATTTACATACTCGCCCACTGTTGACATTCCCAAGGGAAAATATTTTAATCTACTGCAAGTACCAATTTTGTTTTTAGGTCATGTGTACCACGCCTCTTTGCTTAAATGCCTTAAAATGAACATTTCCTTCATGTCTTGCTATGAGCTGACAAGACAACAGACATTCATATTTTAATATTAAAAATATCTTATTTTTAACTTTATAAAAAAGTTTTATAAGTTTTTAATGTCAGAAAAATGTGGTTTTCAACTGATTTTATTATCTATTCCATCTAAGATTGTCCAAAATAAATAGAAAATAATTTCCTAGATTTCAAATTATCATTTTTCAATCATCACTTTTTGGTTATATAACATTTCTCAAAGCTTATTTAATTACACATGTAAAAAATATAAAATAGAAAAAAATTATTAACAATTTTCAAAATAGACCACGCTAACTAAAAATAATGCGTAATTAGTAACGGAAAAGTCGAGAATCATTTACAAGTACAATGTTATTGTTACAAATAAAAGCAAAAATTAATTCACAGCCTTAAAGTTGGAAATTCAATTAGTTCGGAAAGATAAACTTATTGAAAACTATAGGCTTCGAAACAAGTAATGCTACTGAAAAGTAAACGGTTTTATGTACGAAAACATAATGGTTCAGTGAACGAAAACTACACTTACAAAAACATCTGTTTGGTTGTTCTTAGAAGTTGTTAAAGTTCAAAAGAGGCATTTATCTGGTGTAGGGATAGTAACGGGTGAGGGATAGACCGGGTTGCGAGACGTACCACCCACAACGCGCTTACTGTTACGATATTATAAATACCCACGACATAAATTTAATGTATTGAACACCTCCTCATCATCATCCAACCAAAGCGTTTTTAGTTTTGTCCGTGAAACATTCCCCAATTCTCATTGCATTGGGCATTCCTTCCGCCTTCTCGATTAGATACAACATCGACTTTCTCTTCCACTTGTTTCATAAATGTTATTCATGGGTTTCTTTCTCCTTCTTCTATTTTCCCTTCTGCGTTTTTAAGATCGTCGTGTCGTTAAAAATATCCAATTTTCCATATGTTATTTCCACGATTCTTAGCGGTCTCTATTATTTCTTATTTTTGCTGTCCTATGAAAAGAATTTCTTTACACTGATGTATTCGTTAAAAACACTGACGTCGAATTAAATAAAAATCGACGTCAAAGAGATTAATTAATTTTTATTTATTATAGGTGTTGTACTCTTTCTGATATATCCTAGCTGTCAGGACGCGCGGCCCGTTGTTTGCTTTGAATTCGTATAACTCGGGGGAACGGCCAAAAATAACATAACACTGTAATAACATTTGTCCTAATATATCACTATTGTGACGGGCGCTATGGCCGCGCCGGATTTATGTAGCACCGTGTGAACACACGCCTTTAATGATCATAACGCATTCATATCAATAAGTTAATTAATACAAATAGAATAAACGAAATTCACTCGAGCACCAAACGTTTTTTTAAATTAATACAGTAAGGGTGTTAAAATAAAGAATACACGTATGATTTAGGACGTCGTCGTCGCCAGTTTTTAACTTATTTAAGTGATAGAACTTAGGTACGCGTAGTCGCATAGCACTCAACAGTTAGGTCTAAACATTTTTACTAATTATCATCATTATTATCAGTCAAACGTAGGCTTTTCCCAAAGATCGCCAAGAAATTTTATTGTTCTATTTACGCCGCCATAACTTTTTAACACATCGTTGTTGTTCTACAAGTTGTTCTACGAGTTAAGCTTATGTCATTGTTACTTAAATTTAGCAAGTCTACTAATATCTAAAAACATAGCTTAATAATTATTTAAAAGAAGCCTCAGCCGGGACTGTAACTACCCATATCTGTACATATATCGCTTGCCTATGCGTGTATAATACTTTGGCTCACATTTATTTGACTTTACAACAGTAACTTGGCAATATATAACTCCGTCTATAATAAAAATTAATAATACAAGTCACCTTTCAAGCTATATTATCTAATATAAGCTATAGAATCTAATGAGATGGAATCAAAGAAATCCACCATTATTTAAAGAGCAAAACAAAAACTTTCGGAGCTTTTGATGAGTGATTCAATTGTTGCTGGTTTTTCTTTTCTTTACACTTTAGAATAATTTACATTGTTTAAGAATATTTTTACTTCTAGCAGACCGTTTCCGCATATTAACTAATTTCTCGTATCTTTACAATTTTTACAATAAGCGGTAATTTTAAAATTAAACGCTTGCGCTAGGATATGGGCATCGACAATAGTCGAATAACGGGCGGGATTCGAACCCACGACCTTATTGATCAATAGTACGTAATCCGTACCCTAAACCATTAGGCTATCGGCCTTTCATTATTATTTCAGTTATATTGACAATATCTATGAATGTGTCTATTTTGATTGACTAAAGTAAAAAACTGTATTCCTAACTATAGTATACATACGATTGTATGTGGAAGGATAGTAATTGCGCGTATGTAATTATATATCTCTTGCAAAATACATGAAAATTGATAACATTCCTACATTAACCAGAAAGTTACTAAGCGTGTATAGTTTTCCTTTTGTGATTAATTTCATATTACAAACCCATTTTTATACGACAATATAATTTCAACGATTTTTAATTACGTTATTTTATTTTTCATAAATACATTTTACAGTCCCCATTTAAATTTACCAAATAAAAATGAATTTGTATTTATACGAGTAATTGAAAATCTGTAATTAACCGTTCGACGTTGGCAGAAGCGTTTGAACTTCGAAATTGTTTTTAAAATTCAATAACCAAGTCCTATAATAATATTATTATTCATTGTCCGACCAAACTGTGTATGTAAAATTAATCTTTCGTTTAAATTTTAATTGCATATGGCGCGAGGGCGCTCATGGAACGAATGAGCTAATTGAATGGATTCAAAGCGTGGAAGATTATTTGTTGTAATCATTATCTTTCGGCATGTTTTTATGGCCTGACGATATGTTAATATAGACCAATCGTGGGTAACTTCTCTAGTAATACTCTCATCTGTAACATATGCTTATTCTATTAACATTTGAGCGGAGCTAAACTTAACTTTTAGTGTGTTTGAATAATCTATTGACGTCATTGAGCTGCCTAGCAATGGTAAATAACTCTCGAAATTGTTGCGAATTGCCAACGTTAACTTTGTTTCTTTGTTAGAACTAGGGTCACCATGAGCGAAAAACTTTACAGCACATTTATTATTTAAGAAACATACCTAAATAATAAATGCTCTTTAAGCTTTTTCGCTAATATAATTCTCATGGATTATCAACTTTGATAGTTTGCTAAATAGAAATGTTTTCCTGATAAAGTTTTACATACAAATGTAGTATTAGTGCCCTTAACTTCTGTCCGAAATAATTGTGTCTAAGTTAGATTTTTCAATACAAAAAGTATGATAAATTACAAATTACAGTCCGCCGGTTTCATTCTCTTTCTTAGTAACCACCGGGTGTTTGGCTTTCCTCATGTAAGAATCTGTACTGGTTCGACTTTATTTATCACATATTTTATATTTGTTATTATATTTCAATCAACGTTATCAGCTTGTAACAGTTTACAGCAGAATCAATGGCCTCCATTTTTCTCCATTCCTTCGTTTTCTGTAATTTTCACGAGATTATTGATCATCTATAATGAGAGGTCCTACTGAAGTAGTGGCACCACACACATTACATTACATTTAAACTCACATATATTCTATATCTCCACTCCACATATATAAGGTTCTATTAATTGAACTCAAAATAATTTATATTTTAAAAAAATTATTTTGTATTTGTTGTATATTTTTAATATAAATTATTTTGAGTGTTTAATATAAATTATTTTAATTATGTAGATAATGTAAATTCGTGTGTAGATAACATAATTGGAATGTAAGAACTGCTAATTGAATAAGAGCTCGAACTATAATTATCACATGACAAAAATTATTTTGTTGTTTTAATTATACAAATATATTATTTCGAAAACCGTGCCTTAAATCATAAGTACCCAAGCAGACGGTTATTAGAATTAAATTGTTCATTTATTCATTACATCTTGCTTAGCAAAATTAACAATAGCATATATTTAAATATGTGCTAATGTTTATCAAACTCAAACAGCTACCGTATAATTAACAAACATGGCTAGATGCTACAAACTACTCAAATCAAACCCGAGTCGAATCTAACCAAGTTTATGCCAATCAGGCAATGCACGTGAACAATTCGGAATATTGGCTCGTATTTAATAACTCCCAATCGAATAGTGTCCGGAATTTGCGAGGTTGTTAATGGTGTCTCCAGTCAGAACTTACTGAGTCAATTTCGTGGCACGATATGGCCGTCGTGTGCCAAACAGCGTGCAATAAAGCTACGCTCGTGTCGCCTGTTCCGATCACTTTGATCATACCGGACGCGGGAGCCATTCGGGCGCTGTTCGGCGATCGGTTTCGCAATAAATTTAGGCTTATATTTAGATTAATTCGTGATCTTGTCCTTATGTATGCGATTCATTGCCATATTATGTCGATGCTCTATCTTATTTCCGCAATTAATGAAAATGTAATTTATTATTTGCCCATACTGAACTACATAATAGAATACACTCATACTATGTACATACACTATCACTTTATGTATATATGTCTCGTAGCTTTTGAAGTTTTCTTTATTAGCAATGAACCTTGGGTCCCAAAGAGATGCGGAAAATTTACATAATGGTAGATCTAAGGCAAGCCATGTT
>DWLR01002412.1:0-15513 GCA_018246295.1 Papilio alexanor hazarajatica | reverse complement strand
CTCGTATATAGGGAAAGCGCGATCGCGCTGTTTAATTTTATGCGATTCTTCGACAGTGTTTTTTCAATACCGTCTGGGACTCAAACGGTTAAATAATCTATAATGTTTGTCTGTATTATGTTACAAATACACTGAATAAAATATTCTTAATTCATAACAAACTATTTGAATTATGATCGAATTAGCTCCCTGAGCGATCACTAGCTTTAAATAAATAAGAAACAAATAATAACGAACACACATAACACGGTTATGTATTTTTTTAACCTGAGTTAATTCGAATGGTCAAACCATTGTCGTGTGTATAAGAAATTTTAATATAGTAAGTTTTCAGTACACAATGCAATTTGTGTTTAATCTTAAGATAGTCGCTTAAAATTTAGCTTTATTTTGAATATAATAATTCAAATAAAATAAACAGCAATAGTTAATGTCGTGCCGTTATTATGCAATATTTCCGTGGTGACAGTGAGGGCAGCACCCCGTGCAGCATTACCCGGCCCCACCCGCTCCTCGCTCTATCGACCTGCGCAAGAAACCCGGGCCGTCGCGGCGGGCTTGGCGGCCGACTCGACCGGATTCAACCCCTATCCCCCCAACCCCAACTCTCGGCTGCGCACCGGTCCGTTTTATCCGATTCGACTCTTAGGCGCCGCATTGCTCCCCCTACCTCTGAAAAATAAGATTGCACTGCACATAATTTACTTTTCGTGTTTTTTGGTTTCGCGTTTAAAGAATCTCGTTAAGAAGGGAAATACTGAATATAACGAAATTATGTGTAGCACTTAAAATATCGTACAATAAATAAACCGTAATAGTCGTTTCAGCCGACAGTCGTCCACTTTCGAGTGTTATTAAGAAAGTCGATTGAATGGATAAAATAGTGTTCAAAACGGGTAAACAATTCTAAATAGAGTTCTATAAACGGCACCAAAAACTTAGATTTTGATTTTCGGACATCGTTAGAGTAGAATTTCAGCAGACAAACACTCTTATGAAACACATTTCAATTCTGTAAGCCGACCTTATCACCCTAACCTATGTCGCCCTAATATCTTGAATGCAGTAATGTTGACATACGATTAAATTGACTTTGCAGTGATTACATTTTTAATTGACTATATGATGAAACGAAGGGCGATCATCTTATGGTATGTGTTACGTGGACTGACGACATGACTGACGCTTAGTATAATGGCACCCAAGTATCGTTATTCGAAATTATGTGTGAAATATCTTTATTATGTGACATAATACGTTGCATTGCAAGGAACATTTTCGCAATTTTGTCGCTAATTAATCGAACTTCTCTAAGTCGACGTAGCATTTCTTGTAACTAAAGTGTCAGTACAATATTTAAATTACCACAATATGACCGTAATAAACCCATTACGACAAGTCGACATCATCCCTTTGGCACTTCAGCTGATTTATGATTTTGTGAAAAATAATCAGCAAATACAATTAAATCATACTAAACTAAAAAAGGTTTATTTATTTATTTCGAGAAAGAGACAAATTCAACGACAGCTTAGATCATGTATGTGCGTAACAGCTTTTATGGTTTAAAGCAGGTAGTTTAAACTTCATTAATAAGAATAATAAAGTATGAAGAAAAGCAAAAATGTACAATTTATGAAATTTCACCATCTATGAGCGTTTTGTAAAGACCAGTAACTAATATTAACGATTTTGATGTATGAATAAAAAGTTCGTGATAACTTTCAGTACAACACAACATTTTTTATGACACTGAACATAACTCAGTGTCATCGAAAATTATCAGTGTAACTGAGATTGAACGTAGCTTCTGTAACGGTAAGACAACCGTTTGCTGCAAACTCCGTACGATGAACGGTACTGCACCACTGACTCAGTCCATGACTACTTTAAACATGTTTATTATTGAGAATTACACTAAATGTTTGGATTTTCATGGCCTCAAATTCTTACAGTTGAGATGGTATTTTGCATATTTTGCCTTAAAAACTACATCAAAACAGCTTCTGACTTAAGGAAGCAATTATTGTTTTTAGAATATATTATTACGTATTTATAAAATACGAAGTACTTTTAAACTACTAAATACTCATACAGTACAAAATACTTCTGTAATACGAAATACTTATAGCGTACGAAATACTTACAGAGTATAAAATACTTATAGAGTACGAAATACTTATAAAGTGTTACATACTTCTAAATACTCGATACGCGTTTGTTTGGATCTATGATACTCAGTATTTAGGAGTAGGAATGAAACCTTGTATCAAAACCTGTGTTCCATTATATAAAATATGTCCCACCTCTAGCGACAACATACGAAAAGCGCGCGCGGGTTAATAGTAGAGGTGGGACGTATATACTGGATCCAAACGAACGCGTATCGAGTATTTAGAAGTATGTAACACAATAAGTATTTCGTAATCGAGAAATATTTTCTATTCTGGAAACATTTTGTATTATTTAAGTGTTGTGTAGTTTTTAAGTATGTATTAATGCATAAGAATATTGTAAGGTAGATGTATGTAATATTGGAATTTCATATTGCGAAAGATCTGTTGTATCCGTAATACTATCATGGGACCAAACGAACGTGTATTGAGTATTTAGAAGTATATACTTTATAAGTATTTCGTACTGTAGAAGTATATAATACTCTATAAGTATTTCGTACTGTAGAAGTATTTTGTACTCTGGAATTATTTTGCATCTAATAACGTAGTTTATAATTATGTAAAAATGTATAAGAATTTTGGAGTGTATAAGTGTTTAATATTGTAACTTGTGTATAGTGAGTTCTTTGTTTTCATATTGGGAGAGATTCGTTGTACGTGAAAGTAAGAGTTGCGAAATGTAAGTATGGTTCGTAATGATGGTCCATTTTTTTTGTCGTCCGTTTACTAGACTCTAAATGTTTTTGTGTTCCAGTATTTTTGGAGTTGTCGTCGTCTACAGATATATAGGAAACCTTTTTTTTTTCGTCGTCTGATAGAACTTGCAGTCTTTTTCGGTATGGGGTTAGAGGAAATCGTTTATTTTTATCGTCGTCCGCCGCGAGACAAAGATAATTTTCGTCGCCACTATACATAAAATCGATATACCTAAATACTTCTAGGGACTAAATACTAAGTACGCAATTTATCTAGTATATTCCATCTCTAGTCAACAGACCGCGTCCGAACGGCTGCCGCTTTGTGTGTGTTGCGTTTTATTTATTCGACGATATAATTCTTCCCAATTACTGCCTTATATTAATCTCTTATAAGCACTTGAAAGGGCAATTTGTAAAATTTATAAAAGACGAAATAAATTTTTTTTTTCTTAAAAAATGTTGAATACAAATGTATTTTATTTTATTTAGGTTTCTGGTGCTTTCAACATGTGTGAATTTCACGATTTTGAAATATATCGTTAAATTATAAATCTGGTTCTACCTTCAAATATAAATAAACAACAGATCAATAATAACATTCAAAATTCATTTGAAATTGCTATAGGCAAGCATAATAATGCAGAGTAGTTTATTCAGAAAGTAGACTGACGTCACCGTGCCGGTATCTCCCCCTCCCCGCGCTTTTCCCCGTATACCAGTGTTCGTTTCGGTTCGCGCTGTCGCCGTCGCTCTACTGCTAGCGGCTATGTATTATACACAGCACAGTCGTGTTGGTTTCACACGGAAACGGGCACGGCGGGCGCGGCCATGTTGTAAGAGTAAGCTTGGCAACGTCGCACTAGACATCGTCCGATTTAATCATTCTTTGGTGCCGCTGCTAAGTTTCTCGTTATCTATCTGTCCACGTAATATTTTAACATCGATCAACGCTTGAATCGATAAAAGTACTTGATTATAAGGTGTTGATGAGATGAGTTTGTGACGAAAGTTGAAGGTCAATTTTTAACGAGTGACATTGAATGCATACGTTTTTGGTCTTTAGTTTTTGCGCTTTGTTTAAACATAGTTATATAGCGAATGTCATGCTTTCGGTGTTTTAGAGTAAGACGTAGTTTGTCAGCCCATAAGACTCGTGTGTGCACATAGATCAGTAAATTGTACACCTACTCCTCAAACGAAATTCAATGTTACGTCTTAATATTGCTTTTCATTTTAGTCTTTTTTTTCTTTCAATCGTACTGTTTCAATTATTATTATACTTTGCATTTGAATTGGAATGAGTTATGGTTTAACTTCATACACTCGTCGTATTATTTATTTGAAAGAATTTAGATTTAATCTGTGTAGTAAAACAATAGTTTTTCGTAATGCAGAGAATATGAAAACGTAGCATTTATAATGTTTTATGGAAACTGCACTAAATTATAAGTCTATTGTGAAGTAAAATACCGGCTGGTAGGTAGGTAAAACAAATCTTGCGGAGCGGCAACGTCGCGCGAACAACGCGTTGTTCGATAGCTTTCTAAGAGCGGCAACGTCGCATTTTTTTGTTGTTTCGCCGCGTCATGGAAACGCGCCGTGTGATCGGCGCAGCAGACCGGCCACTCGCTCAACTCGTTTCGTGAATACGTTTAGAGTAATTATATAGTTTTTATTATTTATTTTAAATGTCGCTCCGATAGTTATTAGTGACGAACTGCTTGCTCTACAGTGAAATTAACTGTGTGCTTGAAGAGTGGATTAGCTGACAAAATGTTTTTAATAAAGGTGCGTTATAAAAAAAATCACTAATATTGTGTTTATGAATCAATCATAGTTTTACCTCGCACATAATTATATTAAAAATATTTAAAATAGAATCAATTATGTGACTATACCTTTATATCTAAAAATGTTTATAATTTCACTATAATACTCTTTCTAAAAAAAAATTAATATACAAGCTTATACTGAGTAATTCTTGAGATGTTTTCGAAATTTCTGATTCCGAGGAGGCCAAGCTTAGTCCTTGGTTGAGTTTTTTAATCATGCTCTCCACTCTAGATTTAGAATTCTAAGAATAGTCTCCAGCATTAAAAGAATTATTACCGCTTATATCGCTACAAGTATGAGAAGCGTTGGCGCGACGTTCTATTATCAATCGAAGAGAACGTGTCTGTGGTCGCGAAGTTTTGCGAATTGGAATGGCATTTTTCTTAAATGCCAAAATTTAAGGATAGAGTGAATATATAGTAAGATATTTATCATATAAGTTGAAGTGCTAAAGCGAGAATCAACGTAGCGATTAGGTGTGTTAGGATGTTGTTTAGATCAGTGGTGTTGATATAAACCTATTGCTGAACAGGTTTATATCGGAATCTATGGTGATAGATCATTTTTCGCTCAAACTGCCTTGATACGCAAATTCATGATGATTTCTTATGTTTATGGGAACAAATTGAATTAAACTAGTTTTATGAATTTTATCGCATTTAAATAATATTTTAATTCTTGCACGTAAGACTTAAGCATAAAATTTAATTTCCACGCAAATTCGTGTTGGGGTTTTACTTGTTTTCCAGATAAAATCCATCAAATCTGCATTCAGTGACATATTTTTCGCGCACAGTTTCAGTTACATATTTTTTTTTCTCGAAAAAATTGAATGTTCAGTCAAATCTTATTTATCGATAACGTTGTCAATTATGTTTCAATTCGATTACGATTTTCATATACCCCACAGAACAAATCGCACAAATAAAAAAATCTCACAAAAAAAGACCGCACATAAACAGGTTTCAATGTATTACAATATTTACGCTTACGATATAAATGCCGCATATAACTGCCACGGTATATCAGAAAATGGAAAACGCTTAGTTTTTATTTTGTTTTAGGCCGACTGACACGACTGTTTAATTTTTGTGGGCTATGTATGCATGGGTATGTGTGTGTCCGTCACAATGATGACGACTTGACTGATTTTGACGAGCGAGGTGGCATTAGATTCGTGTTCTTCCAGTACAGTCAGTCGGGCTTTTTTTAAAGATGTATTACTTATAATATAACTAACTACTACTAATAGATAATTACCTGTAAAATGCTTACCACTTAGGTACAAAAGATATCCTAATTATATTTTTATGTCGGGCTCGACTCATTTGTTTTTATTTGGGTATTGTTTTATGTTACTTTTATTCCGTTGGTTTAAAAGGTAAAATGTACGCCTTCATAATTCGTGTAAGTCTGTGTGAGATCCCGAATTACAGTTTTGTTAGAAATAATATGATTTAAACAGTATATTCATATGGCATATTGTATGGCATATTGTAATACGAAGTAGTTAATCAAAAAGTAGATTATCTTGGAGAAGCAAATGCCAAAGTATTTAACGTTAGTTTCGAGGTAGTAGTATATTAGTTTTCCATATTTTATTGTTAGTGGCTAGTCGAAGTCCCAGAATTTTTATCTAAATCGTGTCATGTATAGCTGTATTCCTTCTTGGAAGTAACTAGTTATGTTACGAAATAGCAACATGAATGCAGCAAACGGGATTAGGAATATGGAACAAAATCGTAATCATACGAATTTTATTTGTTCTATGTGGAAACAAATTCAAGTAGTAATGAAGCTGGACAAATAATTAAGGACGGTTAATGTAACTGCTTGACAGTTGTTTTATAGAAAACTTAAATAAGTCACATTAATGTGAAATGCGTAAAGAAAAAAAGCAATGTAATACACTTTAAACTAAAATTATTAGTTAGTAGCATGTCCCCACGACTTCGGCGGGCATTTACTCTTATCAATTTTTGACATTTTGCAAAAGAAATAGTTTCCTTCTTTTAAGTAAACATCGTTCAACTCACTTAAATTGCACGTTACTTCGCACCTAAGATGCACCAGCACCAGCTAACAGCCCAGATCTGAACCCAATAGTACTAGTAGTAGAGTACTATTGGGTTCAGATATGGGCTATTAGCTGGCCAATCTAAGACAGAAACTGATTGTGTTTTGAGAAGTTCCTTCTTTAACGGTGCGTGCAGTATGCTCTGTGGATCATTGTCATGCTGGAATGTCCAAATAAACGGAAACACGTCTTTCAGCATAAGGTAACATTGTTTCTCCTAGTATATTTTTGTATTGTAATTGATCCATGTTTCCTTCTATTAGCTTAACAGGTCCAACACCATGTCCTGTAAAGCATCCCCAAATTTTCACATTTCCCCCACCATGCTTCTATGTCACTTTAGTGTACTTAGGGTCGAATGTTTTATTCGGAGAGCTTCGTACATATAGTTTTCTATCAGAACATACCCTGTTTATTTTTGTTTCGTCAGAATAAAGAATATTTTCCACTGCCTAAGTGACCGGTTTCTATAACTTGGAAAATGCAAACTGGACCTTCATATGGCACCGTATCATAGGCGCCTTCCTTGCTATGCTTCCGTGCAACTTTTCTTCTACCGAACGCCTTCGAATAGTGCGTGCTGATTGCACAGATTGTTGAAGGGTTATTTTCCGCAAAATGTTATTTTGTCAGTTTATTTTTAAGGGTTTTTTAAAAGTGGTAGAGTTCGCAACGATAACATCTGTTGCATGAATGAAATACCACGACCTCACAGAAAACAGGTGTGAAGAAGAGATATTCTGCGTTTCGTCTGAGGCACTGCTCACTAGGTGCCAGAGGCCTAATTTTAGTCCTTCCCTTCCTTTCCTTTTCTTATAAGGAAAAGGTGGAAACGGAAAGAGGATTTGACGGGGAACGGGATGCATAGGAGAAGGAAATGTCTATTTTTCTGTCTATCTCCAATTGTCTGTCTATTAAAGGTAGGCAACGCATCTGCAACTCGCAAATGCTTGTTTTGATATCTGTGGGTAGTGGTCACTCAGGTGACCGCTTGCTCGTATATATAAAAACTAATTATTTTGTTTTGCCAAATGAACGATATTTTTATCATCTCAACGAGATGACTTTCTCTGTTTAGTAGGTACACAAGGAACATTTGAAGCTGTTTGATACGTGGCAAAATGCTTCACATCGTGAAAAATCGTTTTTGAGCATTGCAGATGGTCGGCTATCTTTTTATATGACAATTATTTCTCGCGACATTTTATTATTACTTCCCTTGTATATTAATCATAAAATTTATTTTGCTCCATTGTTTTCATATGAAATTCATTGATATTTCATATCAATCATCTTTAAAGACTTATAGCACTAATTAGCGCCAGAATAATACAAATAGTGACCTTCAACCCACAGAGTGTTGTTCTCTATTTAAAATCGAATAAAGAAATAAACTATTAAGCGTTCTTAAATATGTGACCAACCAGTTAGTCGTAATACTATATTCAAGTGTGATGAATAAAGTTTATCTTTTTATTTTAGCCAATCATAAGTATCGATGAATGTACCGCTAGTATAAAAAAGTTTTGCGATTCTAAGAGAAAAAAAATGCATTTGTTAGTTTTTAAAAATCTTCACTTTAAATAAGCATTCTAAAATGACCACCACTGTGTCTCAGAATCATACTTTGGAGAGTTCGATCATAGTTCTACATATAAAGTTCGAGATATGTATTACAAATAAACTGAGTTTTGAACCGCCGATAGCCTAATGGTTTAGGGTAAGGACTACCGATTACACAAGGTGGTGGTTTTAAATCCCGCCCGCTATGCGACTATTGTCGCTTCCCATATCCTAGCACAAGCGTTTAAGCTTAGTTGTAATGGCAAAAAAAACTTGAGATGCCTGGATACTGCGCTTGTTTTATTTTTATTACTACCTTTATACCTGCTACCAGTGACTACTATTTGGTTTATCATCTGGGTTTATACTATAAGAAAATGATGACTATCTAGTCCAAACATTTTTTCGCTGTCCTCTTTTTTTTTAAGATACTCTGCTCTTATGTGTTCTCTTTTTTATGTAATTTTAATTTTGTTTTAGCTTTTTAATTTGGTTATTTCATTATCAAACTCAGTTTATTTCTTTACAGCTATGGCCGAGTCCAAAATGTCAAGTTATTGGGTAGAATGGAAAACGCGAATGCAGGTGCAAACGGAACGACCGTTTCCGGTTTTTGCGCTACAGTCGCCTTTATGGACATCAAGTCTGCTTCGAAGGCGCACAACGCGGAGCACGTACTGGACGAGAGGACACTCACCACGGAGTATTACGAGCCCACAGCGATACCATCGGCCGCGGGTGCGCCCTCGGCGGGCTCCTCTCCCGCCGGCTCCGGCTACTCGGGCTCCTCGTCCTCCGTGAACTCGGCGCCGGCGCCCGCCTCCATCGCGCGCTACCACCTATCGTAAGTACACTGAACTTATCATACATTATGCCAGATAATCTGCAAGTATCATAAGCCCAAAACGCTTTCAATATATGTGATCCAATACTGTTAAGAGCTAAGATTATAAGTTGTGTAGCTTTCATCCTAAACTATATCCATCAAATAACCATACAATTTTGTATTTTAAAAAAATGTAAAATATACATGATATTCAAAAGGACTATTTCCGGCGTAAAATATTCAAAAGGACTATTTCCATGAATGTCGATTTACCAATTTAAGTTTCATTTAAAAAAATACTGTTGTGTTTGTTTAGGAAAATAACTTATCAAATGTGGCTTTCAGTATTTTATGCATTATTTATAGAAAGTAAGTTTAGCTAGATACCTTTATTTTAATAGGTATATACTATTCAGTTATAATTTGCAAAAAGTTTTAGTTCTAATTATCCTACATTAGAATCGTTTGAAGAATACAGAAACTAAACTAGTAAATTGGACACTAAAATATTTATAACAAAATAAGTAATATTGTTGCTAAAAGTAATCTGTTTATGAAACCTTTATAGTATTCAAAATGCTGTGTATAATCAAAAGTATTTCAAGATTTAAGAAGTTATTAGTTATTATTAGTTTATGATCTCACTATCGGTATTATATACTGACGAAAAATTGTGGACTGAAATAACTATTTACAATTTAGCTTTTAATGTCAAACGTAACAATCCTATTATATCTTTTAAATAAAATTATTTTTACATATGATATGCTTTTATTCTGAAAGTTGCCTAAGTTCAGTTAAAGGTTTTGTTTTTCAATACAAGCTTTGGTACACCTCAAAAACAATATCTGTAAGCTTTTCGACAACCAAGACTTTGTTTTAGAAAACTATTGAAGGTGCAAAATTTTGCAAAATTATTCACACTTTTTGGAACTATGTTTTATGAAATTCTTCTCTATTTATTTTTTAATGATTGGTCTTGGGCTACTTTAAGATGTTGGTTTTAATTGTTAAACTGACTCCGATGTAAACTTGTCTAAAATTATTTTTTTTTATAATTAACCCTAAATGCTTTATTGATAGAGTAATTTCATGTCGTGCATGTAATAAATGATTACATTTATTACATTAATTATACATTTTACAGTACATAGATAACCGAATAAATTTGGCAATGTTCAAAATAAACTGCTTAAATAAACATTATGTCCAACCTAACAAATCTAACTTACGTTTGACGTCGATAGATTTTATACTGTCCAGAAAAAAAAACGTTAAACTTTAAATGTAAGTTCAGTTCAATTTTACGAAAGTTTATTACATTGCTAGTGAGATACTATGTTTACAATTTTACGATGACAAATATATGTGTAATGAATTAAGTCTATATGTGTAATGAATTACCGTACATAATTAATTTTATATTTTAGATATAAATCTGATTTTGTGACAATTATAGTAATAAAATCTAATATCTATCTAATAAATTATAGTAGTTACGTTGTGTTTTTAAATAAGAATATTTATTTTACATAATATTGGGCTATTAAAGAATTGTATGTACTAGATAAAAAAGTTTGGAAAATAAAGATTATATTTAATACCAGGGGAGCCGAAGAGGGGACTATGGGATTTACTCGACACGTTAGATTACAGTTAGTTACATATGGACCCTGGACCTTACCCTATATACCTTGGACCCAGTTAAGAACCCCTACCCCTATGCGTCTTATATGAAAAGTGCATACACACCCGAAGTGTCTCATAACGGACGAGAATACTCTGACGGTTTGAATTGTGGGTATGGCTGCAAGGAAAGTTTAAAAATGGGATTTTTTTACATATTTGAAAAGCTGCGGACGCTTTCCCCACCGATGAAAGTAAAATATAACCTTTTTTGTTTTTACCATCTAATCTTTAAAAGAAATAGCTCCCCATGACGCTCGAGTACCAAAGTTTTCATCGTCGGCTCCCCTACTATAAGACATCTTAGTGCATATATGAAACAAACGGATTAATAAACAATTGTCGATACAAACAGTAGACATACATATCTCTTTACTTAACGTTCAATCATTTGAAAAGGCTTATGATACCTGCAGAGAACATTGTTTACCATACAGCAACTTGCCTTTTGACGGCAATCAACGCTACTATATATTATGTACCTTGTGTTTCCCGAGGTGTTCACTTCCTAATACGATCCTTATTTAAAAAAAAGTTTTTTAAACTTTAGCCACCATAATCGCTTCATGCTTGCAATGTTGTGGTTAAATAATTTACTATTAGCATCTAGCATGTGTTCGTCATAGTTGTCGCACAAAAATATAAGGTGCCGCCGCCGCCGAAACAGTGATCTCGCGACTCACCGACCTTCCTGCGTTTTAAGGATTGCAGTGTAATTTGGATTGCAGTGGGAAACGCACCCAGGAATAGTGTCAAAGTGCAGTGATGAATTGTGCAAGTGTACGATGAATTGTGATGTTTATACAGTGTCGTGAGTTCGAAACGATCTGAGCATACGATTCATGATAAGTATGTACAAGATCAATCGGATTGTTACAGTCACTGTGGCTGGCGGCGGTCCCAACTACGTTTTATATGCACCTATTTCTAACGCTATGTCTACGTACTGTCCTCTTTAATGTCATAACCAACTTATTAACATAGGTGTTAACAATTTTATCACATATTTTAATTTACGAATTGATGTTACATTCTTATTTTGATTCTATTATTTAACTGACGGTTATATTTGTGTAGATTTTTTTATCGTAGAGAATACCACTAGCATATTCGACAGAGTTCCAAATTCCGTGCACGCAACCTTGATGGTTTTGGCATTACATTACCGTGCGGTCCTACTTCCTACCTTGTTCAATTGCAACTACTCTGTAGAATGATCTGTTTCCAACGGTATTACCAAACCAATACGACTTAGGGTCCTACAAGAAAATAACGTATTCCTCTAACCTAACGTAACCTAATTAAAGGCCGGCGGCGTATCTGCGGTTCGTCTGGTGTCGAAGATGATCATGGCCGGCGGTGATCACTTTATTTTAGGCAGCCCTTTGCTCGTTTACCCATTCTACTATAAATGTTTCAATAAAAAAAAAAAATTGAGCAACTACTACAATGCAAAAAAAAAAAACTGAGTTGAAATATAAAATATATTGCAGTTGATAAAGTCACAAGCCAGTGCACTGGAAGATATGTATATATAAATATGTTTCTGAGCTTTTTTTAATGTATTTACGATTTACAAATACTACTTTAGCAGGTCCTAAATTGGTGGTATACGTATCATCGTTATTTCTGAATAGGAATTCTTACTCGAAGAAGATATACAGGTCACAAATAAATTGCCAGATTGCCCTTCTGTGGTTCAATTTTTTCTTGAAATCCAGTCGTTTCCTTTGAGTTCCGTTTAAATTGTACTTGCAATTTTCGTGTTCCCTATCGATTCAAAATATTCTGAATACAGAACGTCGATTATTTGATCAACCGAACGACCGCTTAACTGAACTGAACCTCATTAAAAGTAGGCTCACTTGGACAAACTGATATTATAGTTCATACTGTATGTAAACAAAACATGTTTACAAAGCTATCTGAATATCATATTTTATTGCTTAAACGGATTAAACGAGATTTTTATAACAATATGTTGGATGGTGCAAATCGATTCATCAAAGTAAATTTCAAGTTCAAAGATAGTCGTGAAAACTGACGACAGGATTGAGAGTAGTGTTGTCCTTTAAGTTATTGTTTGATATTCCCAAATTTACGTTCTTTAACCCTTTAACTGTTTATGTCGAGTATACTCGTCAGAGCGAAATTAAATTTTTTCGCATAATGTCGAGTATACTCGTCGTGAAAAAAAAATCGCTTTCGTATTATTTTAAACGAATCAACTGTATTTTTTTCCCTGAAAAAGGGCAAATAAAGATCTTTTAAAAAATGTACATTGTAGAATATTCGTAAGTTTGGCAACCTTATTTACTTTAATTCACAATAGCTTGTATTAAGCTGAAATAACAAATTCTGGGGAAGTCTGGGGAAGTACGGGGATGCTATCAATGTTTTTGAAAAAATAAAATAAAGTCTATGGCGTACCTGCACTATACCCCTAACTATTGTTATCATCACTGTCTTTGTTTTCAGCTCTGGAAGTTGTACGACCTCTGCCATTCAGACGAATTCATTATTGCTGAATACTCTTTTGTTACAACTTTGACCGACCTTTTTTTTTCGTTTAGACACATTATTCGTTTAAAAGTGGCATTTAAAATGACGTTTAAAACGTTCAAGCGGTTGTCTTTTTTAAAGTGGAATATGGCCGACTGTACATAGAAGGTACTTATATATAAAAATAATTTCTTAAAACGTTGTTTAAAAAAGGGATAAGTTTAATTGCACAGTAAACTAACAAATCTATCAATTTCAAAGTTATTTGTTATTTTGGACACACTTATCTTTTTAAATCATATAAGTATTTCATTGCAAAAAACAATCGCCTAAGAAATAGAGTATTAGGTAATCATGATAATTCATGATTTTAAATCAACACGGTAAAGCGTATTATACACTGGAACAGGCTTTGATACAAGGTTACACTCGATATTCCTAAATACCAAATCATCACAAAACCATATTAAGACGTATCGACTATTTAGAAGAGTCTAGAACTGGTAAAATCTTATTGTCATTGAAAGGTGGCGTGGCGTTATTCGATACTTGTGGGCGCCATTCGTACTGAGGGCCTTGAAAGACGCGATTGGACACTATAGGAGACTCGTTCGATGGACATTTGTGTGAATAGAAAACAGACTTAATTTCTAACCAAGAAGAGGTAATAGAGTTTATTCTGCCGTAGATATTGACTACACATTCATTAAAATGCTCACATAAAGGTAAATAGCGGTGCGCCTCTAACTTAAATTGTTGCTGAATTCGCAATAATTTGATGTATTTTCCTGTGCAAAAATTATTTTGAGTGGAATGGGATTTTTAGTACATAAAAAGTTTTGTTTTTACTAGAATTTAAATAACATGGGCTATATTTATATCTGTTGTTTTGTTTCTCTGCTGTAAGTCCTGTTGTGACTGAATGCTTTGTGACCAATCTTAATGAAAATTGTTATATTAACAACACGTTGTTACGCAAATGATAGACCGTATAAAATTTCTTCTGATTGATTTGACTGATTTCTGTAGGTATGTCCTATTATAACTTAACACCTTGACCGATTTTAATGAAAATTGACTGCCTAAGTTAACGACACATGATTGCGCAAATAATAGGCCGTATAAAATATCGGTAAGCCTTATCTATACATATAATAAAATCGTAACTGATCGATGTCTGTACGTGGAAACTAAATGAGCAAAACTATTACACTCCTGTATTTACCAATGCTATAGAACTCAAAGTATTTTGTTTGTAAGTTTGTGCGCTACTCTCAGAAACGACTTAACCGATTTGGATGTGGTTTTCAGCAATGTATTGTAATTAGCTCCAATCGTGAGAGTTACGTGTTTGTTTCATCTAAATCAGTACATAAATAAAAAAAAGTTACATCAATTTAAAGCACTATGTTAAACATTCCTTCAGAAAAAAATGCTATAAAATGACTGTTTAGGTGATTGGAATGAAACTGAAGTGTACTTTATATGATATTCTCTAAAATGATGATGGTTCAAAGATAATACAAAGTTAAAAATAGACATTTTGAGATTGCCAATGTAACTTGACCTTCAATCTATATTGTCTAATGGGCTGATCATGGTTCTACTTAGGCTGGTCTATCACATATTGCGTAAAAAAATCCAGCCTCAATAAAAGTATGAGGCGATTTAAGTAAAATTTGATCAGTTATTTAATCAACTGTATAATAATGCAACATATGAACCGCCACTTAGCTCTATAAAGTCAAATATCGAGTCCATATCTTTTAAGGGCTTCCTAAGATTTTAGGTGACGTTTGGCAGTGATGAAACTGAAACTTACATTTCACTTAAATGTCTTTACGGGCCCCTTAAATCAATTAGTCGCTGGTAAAAATAGGCGTAAGTCAAGATAACTGTCTCTTTTTTGTTAAGCACTTTGTTAGGTTATGCTTGTTTTTTTTTTACGGTCAATAATATGGTTATTTATTTTATTTTTTATTCATTTAGGTTAGGTAATGCTTAATTTAAAAAAGAATTATATATAATTTAAAAAATAACTATATAATAATATATAAGTTAGTTACTTTTTCTATCTTCGTAATCCCTACTAATATTATAAATACGAAAGTAGCTCTGTCTGTCTGTTACGCTTTTACGCCTAAATCACTA
>DWLR01002411.1:0-15516 GCA_018246295.1 Papilio alexanor hazarajatica | reverse complement strand
ATGCATAGCATAAAACCTAGAACACCGTATATGTGTATATGTATATGTATGTGTATATATGTATGTAGACGTGTATAATGTGTATGCGTGATAAATAAAGCTATAATAATAATAATAATAAAATAATAATATATGATATACTATAAAATGACGATGGTTTAAAGGTAATACAAAGTTAAAAATCGACATTTTGAGATTGCCAATGTAACTTGATCTTCGATCTATATTGTCAAATCGGCTGATCATGGTTTTACTTAGGCTGAACCATTCGGTTGTAAGGGATTGCGTGTTTATTACAAAGCGGGTGAAAAAATTAACTTTTAAAATGTTCACAATGTTGCTTCCTTAGGTTGTTATATGGCATAAAATAATAAAAACAGGATTTGATAAATTTGAAAATGAATATTCACACCTGTTATCAGAATTTTCAAAATGTGTTCTTTTTTACTCCTTAAAAATAATAAAGTATCCTTGGATAATCTTAATCTTTTAAGAAGTCTGTCACATATTGGGTAAAAAAAAAATCCCGTCTCACTAAAAGTATGTGGCGATATAAGTAAAATTTGATTAGTTATTTAATCAAGTGTATAATAATGCTGCATCTTAACCGTCACTTAGCTCTAAAAGCTCAAATATCGAGTCCTAATCTTTTAAGGGCGTCCTAAGATTTTAGGTGACATTTTGGCAGTGATTAAACTGAAACTTAAATTTCACTTATAGGGTATGGGGGGGAGTAGTTTTCGTAAAACCTACTTAACCAATCATAATTAAACTCTGTACACGTATTCTTTAAGGTACTGGGAAGGTCGTAGGAAAGTATTTATTAAAAAAAAAAATTACGGAGGGTAAAAAAAAAATCATTATATTATAAATGCGAATATTTGGATGGACGTTTGTCACCAAGTAACTCCACACCAGCTGAACAGATCTGGACGAAATTTGGCACAGAGATAGATTATAGCCTGGAACATCACTTAGGCTTTTATCCTGGAAAAATGTACGGTTCCCGCGGAACGTTTTCACCCAGATATATGTTTACATATAGATACATCAATATTGAATTCCACGCGGACGAAGTCGCAGGCAACAGTTAGTAATTAAATATGTTTAATAGGCATTGTTAACTATATACTATGTATTTTGTTAATGCAGATTCTTTCGTGTAGTTCCTGCAAAGCAATTCCTGCAGCATTTTGCCTCTGATCGTCGGCACATGAAGAGGCCTGATGGCTCTTGGATTAAGCCTCCTCCACCATACCCAGCTATATGTACAAGTGGTATGTTTTAACAGCTCCAACATTTTATCTTATTTTTTTTCTACCTTTTGAAATATTGAGCTTTGTATATTCTGAACATATTTAACAAGAATTAAATGAAATCTTAGATTAGAAGCATTTAGAATAAGATAAAGCATGTTATAGAGATATTGTTAAAGAGGTATAAGTTAAATAAAATGTTGCAAGAGTGAGAAGAAAGAGAATTCTTCCCTTGCCTTGTTTCATATCCAACTGAGACAAAATATTTCTGAAATGTTTTTCAAAGATTATGAATGTTATTTACAATACAATCTGTAACATAGAAATTATAAGAACATTATCATGTGTTTGGTTACAGTTTCAACCCACAACCTGGATGAATACATCAACATGGACTTAGGTACAGGGCCGGGACAAGTATTCAATCTGACAGATTTTGTACACCGATTTTATAAAGTTGAAAAGTAGTATAAATGCTAAAACTTTAGATAGTCAATTTGTTTCAGCAAAACCTGCTTGGTTTTTTTTCTTTGTTGATTATGTTTTAATAATCATTTTGTTATTTATTAAATTATTTTCTGTTATATGTCAGTTTACTGGAATCCAAATTTTTTAATTATTTTTAGTGGTTATTCCAATTTTGACGTTTTTTAACATGCATATTTTTAGCTGTCGTGCTAAAAATTGAAAATAATTACATTTTTATTCTTATTGCATTGCACTTATGGGTCTAATACCCATAAGTTGATAGCAATGTATTTATTTTGTTTGATCTGTTTACTTAAAATTTAATACTGGATTCAACAAATGTTATATTTTAAATCAATTTCGTGATAATGTTTATTATTAAAAAATATTTATCGACATTTATTTAAAAGTCTTACATTTAAATACACAGCACATTTAACATCTTATATTCACACACACACACACACGCACACCATATAATGGTTTTGCACAATATGAAATATTTACATAGATATATGTTACAGACTTCAAGGTTTTATCGAATTAACTTTCTATGTTGGTATGTATGGGCGTATTTTATTTTACTTACATAGAAATGTTAAGCAAAGTTTTGATGTATAATACATTTTTAATATTCCATACTGTTACAGCTTTACGATAAATATAGCTTAGAGGACTTCACTAAATTACATTTGAAATTTGAATTTGTTATTGATTATTGTTGCTTCCTTGTAACAGTTGTTTCTAATTATGAAACATAAACAGCTCTTTCTTGAATTTATAACTTCAGGATCATCAACATAGATATAAGAATATAGTTCTAAGAATAATGGTATTTATCTCTCTAATGTTAATTCCCGAGTAGGGTTGATGTGAGGCAAGGCAGGCAGGTGGCCGGCTATAAAAATGATAGCCAAAACTAGTCACAGTGTGGACTACAGGAGAGTCCAGGATATATGGAAGAGTAGCACATACTGTGCCTGACCCTACGCAAGTAGGAAAGGGGCAAGGAGACGATGATGGCACTTTTCGTATCTTACAACCTATTTAAGAATATGTTAGTGGTAAAACAAAACCCGTTAAACTGGACTTTCTTTAACCAGAATAATTTGACATTGGACCAACACTCCAGAGTAATTTCGTTTAATATCTTTTCCATCCAATAGGATTCTTTCTTCCAATAGGAGTGACGGTGTATTGTATTGTTTTTTTTTATTACAATACTTAATTCAATTGTCTTTAATATACAAAAATTCTCCGTTGTATTTTTATTTCAACAGAAAATATTCAACGCGTGTATAAACGCGATCAATTAACACCATTATTAAAACTGTCAGCTTATTTTTCATTCGAATAATAGGTGAAATTATTTTAATGAAAACTAGAACTTGTACAACCTTGTTAATTGTGGCAATGGCTTGCGTGTTGAGTCCTGGGTTCGACTTTGTGTAATGGTTTTGTCGCGTTTTAAGTTCACCCTTATGCATAATGGCGCGCACTGCTTCGACGATGGGTATTAATCACGCGTACATATATTACAAAGCATTATAAGTTCTTATATATATTGAATTGAATTTAAACGTGAAAAAAGAGGTTTGGGAATGGCACTTGTATTGTTTGTCAGTGAGTGGGGAATGAAAGACATTGGACGTAGAAGACAAATGAATGAAAATTTGCAAATGAGTGAGAATATGATGAATATTTCAGGGATTTACATGCATAAAGTAGCAATGTTAGTGTGAAAAAAATCATAGCATGTGGCCTCAAACGAGAACAACAGGTTCTGAAACAAGATGTTATGACTAAAATTAGTAAAACGATACTTACAGACAAACAGATATATTTCCTATTGTTTTAGACAAATATAGTTGAATTAGAGTGAGCGGCTAAGGCTACTTGTTTGGCTAGATGGGGTCGTTAGGCAACTCTAAAGCGGTAAAGTATATTGCTTACCTACCCAATAAGTGCCATATTGAGAGTACCTATTACAAAGATGTTTTCGTAGAAATGAATTCAATGAATGTTTGAAATGATTCTGGCTCATGTAGCCTTTTATTTGAAAAGTGTACCTGCTTTTATAAAAAAAAAGTACAAAAAATGGTTTAAACTTTTAATATCAATATTATCTACGCCTATGTTAAACATTTAGATTGATATGAGAATTAAATTATTACAGTTTATTTTTTACGACCCGTACGCCATAAGACATACAAAACTATTGTTTGAATTATAAGCATAAATAACAATATTTAATAGTACTTGACTCTAAATTAATCGAAGTTATACTTTGTTAATTATATTATACCTGGTTAATAAATAACATTTAAGTATAATTATTGTAATGTATATTATCGCGAAGTAGCTTTTGTATGTTGTTGTTAAATCTATTTAATAATTTTGTATCAACTTTTTATACACTCTTTTTAACCTTCCCTAGCACCACTAACGTTAACTGTGTAACAATACAAAAGTTATAGGGTTAATTATTATATATTTTTAAGTATAATTCTCGGTTTTACGTTTGTTTAATACGATCTAGAATTCATGTTGAATATTTAAATATAATATTTTATGATTTATCATGTCAAGGTTTTGCCTGGAGATTACGAAAAAAATCCATATACTACTGAGTGAATTTCGCTTTGTTGTTTTATTATATATTTTTTAATTATTTATTTTATCTCATTACAACGTATTTAAAATTGAACAATTTCATATAACAATATTTAAAATATAATGTTATATATTCTTGCAAGTTACAGTTATTATGCATTTTACATTTTAAACTATCATGTTAAATACGTAAAGAAATATATTGTTAAGTATACAATATTGATTATAGCACACACAAAACAATAGGTTATTAAAATATTTAACAACATTCAATTTTAATTACCATATATTTTTACGTATTTTCTGCAGGGTTATTGATCTGTGTTCAAAGTTAAATTCTTACCTCCTAGTCAAATATTTAAGTATAATTAAACTTTATTACATCCTGTATTTTACGTAATTATAGTTCTAAGCCTTCTTTCAACGGCTGCTTTGAAATCTCTATTATATTAGTAACCTAAGATCTAGTCATATATTTCTCTTTTACCTTACAATTAAGAAAGTTCACCAGCACTATCATTCCAAGGCGTAGCTGGATGCAATATTGGGACCAAAGTAACAATATAACGAATAGATGATGTGGGATCCAGTTTGTCGAGCGATTAGATTCCGGGGCCGTGTGGATGTCCCACTGGTTACGCCTTTCTCTACTAATCTACTTATCACTTATTATACTGTAATTCAATTGATACCTTCCTTCTATGCCTTTAAAATATCTATCGACTGACTGCTACAAGTGATAATTATTATGCTTGTGCTTTTAATGTGAAGTTACATGTTTTAACAACTTATCAAGCTACAAATAAATCATTATGTGCTAATTGGTTGTTTTAATTTATAAAATCTACAGCGATAACACTACACGTAAGAGACACAAGGGTGTGTGGCATCAATACCGAATTTAACTTAATCTCTGTGTTTGTCACCTTATTCTATAAAAAAAACAACGCACTCCACTGATAGACATGTAATTGGATTTACCACAAAAACACATCCCGTGGTCTTATCCATCGATATTCGTGGGTGACCTTCATATGCCTCGTTCTGTACGTGGCGGCCATTTCAAACCTTAACACTATCGATTCCTTACGTACCAGGGACAATACATGGCAAATTAAATATTGAACTTGGCAATTTTTATATTTCAAATTGGGAAAATAAAACAGAATAATATTTATGTATACAAAACCTATATTCCTATAAAACATTTATTTGGTTAAATTTATTCAGTTAATATCTCAACACCGTCATCAGTTATTAACACGGTGTGTTCAACTTGTGCAGTCCGCGCGCCATCTTCTGTAACCACTGTCCACCCATCTTCAAGTATAACGGTGTTCTCACTGCCGTGTGAGAGCACCGGTTCTATCGTGAACGTCATTCCTGGCTTCATAAGACCAGGATATCGGTTTACTGAAAAACAAAATATTAGATAAATTTACATGTAACCAAATAACTGAAACTTGCCATATACCCGAAAAGGTGATAGAAATAAAACTTCCTATAAGTATGCATACCAGATAATTCATGTAAGAAACACTGCAATAGAAATATAGCAATAAAAATGAGCATAAAGTCCGTTTATTCAATATTGATCCCTTTACATACGTATCTAGTACATTTTACAACTCGTACGCTCGATGTGTCACACTATCTTATTCTGTCACTTTGAATTGAGTGCAAGAGTGAGGTAGAGCAAAAAAGATTTAACTCCACATACCATAACTCCTTTCTTTGTAACACATTTCACTCCCAATTATCATATCTAGCGTAAAAATTTTATTTCAAAAATATCAAGTACTTTTTAACTCACACGTATGGTATATTTCGGGAGGACCATGAAAGTATTGTCCAATTCCATGGCCTAAAAATGCAGGCAATACAGTGAGACCGTTCCTTTTTGCGTGCCTGTATATAGCGGAGCCAATATGACAGAAAGGAACATTAGGACCGCAACAATTTATTCCCTGAAATAGTAAGCACATTTATAACTATGTCGTAGTCTAGTCAACTTTACTAAATAACAGAAGGTAATTTTCAATAGTTGCCTAATCCATTTTATGCCATATTATGATTTACTTTGTAAGCCATGATGTACGCTGTTGTGATGATTTGGACGGTAAGTATAGATTAATATGGAGTTCAGGATATTTAAGAAATAACAGAAATAAAGTTATTGCTTGTATTTACAGAGGAAACAGTGATTAAAAACGATTTCACTAGTTATGTTCCCAAGGTGTGGATTTGATCAATTTTGTTAGGAAGCTGTCAGGATTTCACTATTTTTTAACAATCCAACTAAACGAGTCAAATAGGACTGGTTCAAAGTAATGTATATTATAGGGAAACATTGATTAAATACGACAGTTCAATAAAAGAACTGACATGAAAATAAAAAAATATTTTTTTACTAACAACCCTAACTTCTGTAAACAACCAGTGCTCGAAAAGTTACTGATCTCATCTTTTTCTTTTCTCCGCGACCTTTTGGACTGATTTCGCTTGATGGTTAGGCACTTCCTCAACACTTCTCTATTTTTTTCACGTATTTAATAGGTTTTTCTACTAGCAATGCACAAATCTATGATAAAGTGTTCCCTTTATAGCCACTGGATCCCATTTTGTCAGGGAGCACCACTTTTGCCTTTACAGGGATAAACTACAGTTTTTTTTGTCTTGATAATATAATAAGCTTAATCAATCAGTATTTCAGTGTGCATGTAGAATATCTACTATAATAGATTAGAATAGTCATGACATGAGACATGCATTCCAAAACCCACTAATGTCAACAAAATCAGCTGGGAGTAAGCATATGTTCACTGTTAACACCTAGCATGGTTTTATTGTAAAAGAAGTTTTAATGAAGACCTCAGCCTATGATCGTCCACTGCTGGGCATAGGCCTCCTCCATTGATCGCATTATTGGGGGGGAAAGTGCCATAATCGCCACGCTCGGCAGGCGGGCAAGCATCTTACCACTGCGCCAACCGGTCAGTCAATGTGTAATGTATGAGGGTATATATAAAATATTTCGAAGCTACGGTAACGAATATGTACAGAGATCAGTCCGGAATAAACTGTGCTATCGATACGTTGTTGTCTCATTTTCTCGCCCAGGACTGAAACATTACACAATGAAGACAATTTAAAAGGAATTCATTCCATATTACAATTCAAAAGAAAAGCACGCTATTCGGCGAATGACAAATAGAACACATTATTATAAATTACAACATGAATAAGAGTATGTTTATTGTTAGCTAAATGTAGCTGATTACAAATTAAGCCTTTAAGAACAACAAATTACGTAGCCAGCTAAAGACGCAGACGCCTTTTTTCTCAAACATACACAAAATTGTAATGCTTTTAAAACTTTCAATTGATTCTACAAATTCACTATGACAAATAAACGATTAAAATGATATTACAACCATGAAAAAAATAAATGAAACACTTACAATATCTAGACATTCTTCTGTAATAGCAACAAGATGTTGTCCTTTATCATCTACATTTCCAACAAGAAATGTTTTCGAGCAGTCTCCATGATACCGCTTGAAGAATACCTAAGATATTTAAATTACTCAAGTTAAAATAATGATATAAACAAGTTCTACATAACACTCCGGATAGACGGCCGGAGGGGTAGGCAGAGATTACAGATAAATCAGTTACATGACTACTATTTAAAGGTTTCAGCAAGTGAATGATTTGGAAGGATTGTGAGTTTTTTTTTCTTAATATTATTATTAAGAAATTAATATTATTAACAATATTATTTACTTAATATTATTTACAATATTAACTAGTCTGCTTAGAACTTACAATACAAGTACCAGGTCACTCAGAAAGTATTGCGAAAAAAAGTATTTTGTACGAGAGACTGGTCAGTTATCTATTTTGAACCTATGATTATTTATAAGTAAAATTACGTAAACGTACCTTACGTTCCAATTTCAAAATCCTTAACTTTTTTTGCAACTTAATTATCGTGTCTCATTGAAAAATGGATCTACGCCGGGAACATTTCCGCGATTTTTTACGATTTCGAGTGTCGCCTGAAACCGGACGAATCGTACGATAGACTTCAAATGGCATTTAGGGATGAAGGCCCTTCCGAGTTAACCGTCTATCGTTGGTATAACGAATTCAAGCGCGGTCGACTAACTTTGGGGGATGAAGAAAGAAGTGGTCGCCCTTTGACGGCTGTTACGGAAGAAAACATGCGAGCAGTGAAAAATTTAATCAAAGACAATTCAGCACATACTGCAGATCGGATCGGAAAGCCTTCACGAGATTCTACACATGCACTTTTACGTGAGGAGGATAGTTTCACGCTGGGTGCCGCACAACCTCACCAATGCTCAAAAGCAGGCCTGTGTGGAATGGTGTATTAATATGATCAACAAATTTGAAGCAGGCTCGTATCGGCGTGTTTACGACATCATTACAGGTGATGAGTCCTGGATTATCAATACGATCCAGAAACGAAGCGCCAGTCGACGGTTTGGGTGTTTCAAAACAAATCAACGGTTTCAAAACGAATCAACGCCTACCAAAGTAAAGCGAACTAGAAGCGGAGGGAAGATTTTGAACGCGGGCTTTATCAATTTGACTGGCTATTTGGTGTCAATACCTTTACGGAACCAAAGAAGCATCTACCATATATTTGGCAGAAATTTTCTCTATCGTGAGCAACAAGCGACCAAACACAGGGCTCCGCGGGCTTCTGCTCCACCACAACAACGCGCCCGCGCACAACGCGCTCAAAACGAGGGTCTTCCTGGACAGCATGTCGGTTCAACTCCTGGGTCACCCTCCTTACAACCCTGACCTACCACCATGTGACTACTTATTATTCCCGAAAATAAAAAATCAGCTCAAAGGGATACAATTTTCGTCGTTCGAAACTTTGTATAGGGGCTGGTGGAGAGTACTTTGAAAAGATTTCATAAAAAAATACTTACCTATAGAACACTTTTTTTATTTTCACAAAACTTTCTGAGTGCCCCACGTAATAGTTAAAATATATTATAGTACAAGTTGTTAACCTTACTGTTATGTCTACATTGATAATGTCTCCGTCTTGTAGTGGTCGTAGGTCTGGTATACCATGGACAGCCACATTATTAACTGAAGTGCAAACACTCTTCGGGAAGCCTTTATAATGTAGTGGTGACGGGTAGGCACCAGCTTTAATAGTTAAAGTATGAACCATTTCATCAATATCGTCTGTTGTTATACCTGGCTAGAAAATAAAAAGCTGCAACTTTAAATTAAATCTTAAGATAGTTTTGTCTCAGGTAGGAATTGTAAAAATTAAGGGTCTTTGATTATATACTTGTCTCTAATAAATTAAGAATTATCATAAAACTAGACTAGAAAAGTAATGATTTTATTAACACAATAACATAAACCAATTTTTTATGATTATAATAAAATATTTGAATTCTATATAATTAAAATATAAACTAATTACTACTTAAATCTTAATTTTTTTCTAGTTCTTTAGATACTCACTTTGATAAATGTATGTAGTTGATTTAAAATTGAAGCGGCCAATTTGCAACTTTCCCTCATACCATTTATTTGAGTATTGTGTTTAATTTCAGCTGTTTTTGGTAAACACCCTGCTTTTTGCAGTATGTAATCTGGCCTAATTATATCTTCAGGCACTATTCTACTTGGTGATGTTTCTACAGGTAAGACTTTGTCATAAACTCCAAACCTCATTCTGAAAATGGAAAAAAAAGTACTTAGAATTGAGCACTACATTTTTTTTAGTAAAAGAAAATATTATTTATCTTCAAAAACCTGAACTCTAGAGTTTATGCTACACCTTTGACCTGCTTTCAATGCTAATTTATATATTTATTAATCATCATAGAGATAGATAACATCAGTCGAAAGGCACAATTTTAATTTAAATTTATTTCTAAAAGTATTCTAGTCAACCTCTATTTCTTCTTCTTTGGTACATCACAATGTGTCAGTTCATAAGAACATGTTAAAACCATTGGAAATAATTAGCCTTTAGCCTAGTTGTCTCTTAGAATTTGTATGAGGGCATATGATCAATTATTATCAAAGAGGGACCAGTATACAATTTTAGATAGGTGAAAAACAAACTTACAAAATCTGTTTTTGGATCCGTGGATTAAATAATTTGGGCATTCTCATTTTAAATTATGTAATGAAACCAAACTATATGGAAATGTTAAAATATGTGTACTATATTTTGCACTAAATTTGCGCAGAGCTAATATTATTTCACATAATACATAGATTTCTTATGTTTGCTTACACATTAGTTCTCCATAAACGTCCTACGGCATTAATTGTTTTGTAGGCCAACTCCATAATACATATATTATATAAAGTATCTTAAATGTTTAATTATGTAATTAAAATCTAGAGGTGGGACGTATACAGTGGAACAGGTTTCGATACTAGGTTTCACTCAATACGTGTAAGTACCGAGTATGTGGGGACTAAAAGAACAAGTATCGAGTATTTAGAAGTATGTTTTTTTATAGAAGAAGGGTGCAAACGAACAACGAGTCGCCCAAAAGAGTGATCACCGCCGCTCATGAACATCCGCAATACCAGAGGAACCGCAGATGCGTTGCCGGCCTTTTAGGAAGGAGTACGCTCTTTTCTTGATGGACCCTAAGTCGTATTGTGTTAGAAATATCGCCGAGGACAGATCATTCCACAAAATAGATGTACGAGGCAGAAAATTTCGTGAAAACCGAGCCGGAGTAGAATGCCAATGATATCTTGATGGTTGGCATTCCACTCCATTCCACTCCATGTGGTGTGGATGGTATTTGGCGTTCTGTCGAGTTGTGCGATAACGAAACTCAGCGGCAAGAATTGTTCCAAACAATTCTTCGGAACACTTCCTATGGTAGAGGCGGAAAAAATGCAAAAAGAACTGACGTCCCTTCGCAAGGCCAGTGAGTCAAGCCGATTAGTAAGAACACGATCATTGACGATTCGATTCACACGTCATTGTACACGTCAAATAAAAGAAGCTGGTATTTAGGAGCACCAGCCCAGAGATGCGAACAGTATTCCATATGAAGTCGAACCCGCGCCTTATACAGCTGTAAGCGGTGGGCCGACGTGAAATACTGCTTCGCTCTTCCGAGCACACCAAGCTTTTTGGAGGCCAATTTGGCCTCGCCTTCCAGATGACCGCGGAAATGGACGTCACTCGATATGTCAACACCGAGAATACTGATACTGCCTGAGGCAACCAAAGGAGTGGTTTCGAAGTCAAGTTTAACGACGAAGGGTTGTTTTTTAGCGGTAAACGCGCAAACTTGTAAAGTGGCATAAGTATTTTGTATTGTAAATGTACTTAATTTTGTTGAAGTATTTTGTACTTTAGAAATATTTGATACTGGAGAAGTATTAGTTATTGATGTATTGTAGAAATATGTAGTATTCTGGAAGTATTTAGTATGTTAGAAGTATTTCGTATTGTAGAAGCGAAAGTGAATGTAGGGTGTATAATGGGAGATTCAGTGTGTTTTGTATAGGTTTTGGGGTTCGTCATCGTTTTTTGTTTTCGTTGTCCGGCAGAACTTCGAGAGTTTTTAGGTTTGAGGTTGGAGGAAATCATTTTTTTTTTCGTCATCCGCCGCGGACAGAAAATTTTCGTCCTCACTATACATAAAACCAATACTCCTAAATACTTCTAGGAACTAGTATTTGGAACGCGTATTTGCAAATACTCGTAATCGAAATACTAAGTACGCAATTTACCTAGTATATCCCATCTCTAGATTGATTAGTATGTGTATTAAAGAGCATATAAAATAATTATGTATGTATAGAAGAATGTGTATGTGACAGTGTTTTTCAATTGTCAATGTCAACTTCTTTTTTTTTTTGTTTTGATCTTGGCTTTCACACTTTGGTGTATTTAGCCACTGACAAGTTTAAAACTCGGGATCCAAACTTCAGCGGCTCTTCGGCTGTTGTGTGTTCTTCGACTTTGATTCGACGACGTTCTTGATTTGTTATTTTAATGGTCACATCACAAAACGTTAAAATTTTATAAAGTGCAAAGAGTGCTAAGATGTGTCTAGGTACGGATTTAATACTATTATAATAATTATATTCTTTTATTAGGTGCTCATTTTGTATTTCCTTTTTATTTATATGAATATGCCTACAGTTACAGCTTCATAGGTTTACTCGTTCGTATTACTCATTGCTAAAAATTAGTTTACTTTTTGGTTTCTTTCTATGGTCTGTGATGCATTGTAATCAGGCAAGTTTTTGTTTTATATCTGTGTTTTTTATTGATTCACAATAAACTGAAAACGCTGAAAACTGCCAAACATTGCTATAAACGGATTCAGAGCGAACAATTTAAAACTATTTTATATACTTTTAATAAGAACAAAGTTATTATAATTTATATTTAGTACCGTCGATTTTTAATTATGTCACAAAGTAAGTATCATACCTTTATTGTAAAAAACGTGAAAATTGTTTGTGTACATTAGTTGTTTTATTTTAACTTCTAGATTCCGAAAAGCCTACTCAAGATGTTGCAGAACCAACTGGACCAGCTGCCCGTAAAGGTGTTCTTATATCATTTAGAACCGGTAAAACCATGGAAATACCCGAAAAAGATATAGTATGTTTTTATATTCTAACCTAAGTTCTATGAATTTAAATTATAAACTACTTGTTTTGGATACTTACGTACAGTATAATTAGTTCTTAAAATTAAGTATACATGTATAAACATCGTATTTTGGCACCTCTAAAACAGCGCCAAAAAATTATTTTCATGGCTGGCATGGCAAAAAAATATGGAGACATATATGCTTTACTGTCCATGTGAAGCCGGGCAGGTTGGCTAAAACTTCATTATTCTCCATAGTCAATGAATGTAACTTGAGAATTGTTAACTCTGTTCACGTTTTTCATTAGTTTTCTTTATATAGAGTTTCTTCTGGTAATGATCAGGAATGTGAAATATGTTATAATATGTGAACTATGTTATTAAATAATTAAATATATTATAATTATAAATAATTTATTTTTAAACTTTAGCTCGGAAGATGCAGATTTGTTGGAGAGTTTGAAAAGTTGAATCGCATAGGTGAAGGCACTTATGGTATTGTTTGTAAGTATAGTACATATTATTTTTTGATTATGTACGACATACATTATTATTAGACACCTATTATTAGTGCATTGGGGAGAATATTAGTGTTTTATTATAAAAATCCTATGAGACATTAACATGTCGTCATCATTAATAGCTTAGTAAATGACAATTTAGATGTCTTGCTTTATCTCGACAAAAAGTATAAATGCATTAATTAATTGAATGTGATTTATCAATATTTCTTTATTAAATATTTACGCAATCACTGCAATCTAAGCTTAAAACTTATAAAATTAAAATAATGATTATTGCCTTATTCATATTTCTACAACATATTATAAGTTTGTATTTACAGATAGGGCTAAAGACAAATTAAATGGCAATATTGTGGCCTTAAAGAAGGTGAGGATGGATGTGGAAAAAGATGGATTGCCTTTAAGTGGCCTTCGAGAAATACAAGTATTGATGGCTTGCAGGCACGAGAACATTGTACAATTAAAGGAGGTACTAGTTGGGCGTTCTTTGGAAAGGTTGGTGTTATCTTCTTAATGCTTCCATTGGTATTAGTTATCATCATCTTCCTGCCCTTTTCCCACTTGCGTAGGGTTGACACAGTATTTACTATTCTTCCATGTATCCTGGCTTCTAATGTAGTCCATACTGCAACTGGTTTTGGCTAGTTTTACGGCCGGCCGCATGCCTGACGCCTGCCTGACGCCGACCCTCCTTGGGAATACATACTTATATACAATATTTAATATAACATTATAAAATAGCACAAAATAAACTAAATTTGAATTGAATTGATTGGATTAATTCTGCCAGAAGTTGGGAGTCCTGTTGCAGCCTGTGCTCGAAGTACTAATGGTATTCAATTGGTATTTGTTATAGGGTAATTAAAGCATATTTCATTGATTTAATATTTTTGTTTTGTAAGGCATACAGCCAGTGGTTTGCTTTATGTTAAGTGGTCACCATGAATATGCACAACATCCGAGGTGCAGGTGCATGGAAACATATGTGGAATTTACAAACAGACATGATCTGTTTGCTATTTCACATATTAAAATTATGAGTCATCTAATTTCTTTATATTTTGTTCACAATTTTTTTGTATACAGCATATTCCTTTCAATGGAATATTGTGAGCAGGATTTGGCATCATTACTTGACAACATGTCCTCTCCGTTCACCGAATCTCAAGTCAAATGCTTGATGCTGCAAGTGCTCAAAGGGCTAAAATATTTGCACTCTAATTTCATTGTGCACAGAGATTTGAAAGTGTCAAATTTACTACTGACGGATAAAGGGTGTGTTAAAATAGGTAAATATGATGTCATGTAACTCTTTTAAATATAATACAATTTCTATCATCTTTATTTTTATGTATGCATTACCATGTGAACATGGTAATGCATTTTAAACATATTAAAGAACATTTAAATATTTATAAATGTCTAAACTAGGTAAGAATTGGTTTTGGTGATTACTTTATTGTATTTTTATCAACCATGTTTATCATAAAAAAATATTTTACAGCCGATTTTGGTTTGGCGCGTTGGCTGGGTGCTCCAGCGCGTAGTGCTACGCCCCGCGTAGTGACTCTATGGTACAGAGCACCAGAGCTCTTACTGCAATCTCCTAAACAGACACCAGCTCTTGATATGTGGGCAGCGGGGTGCATCCTTGGTGAACTCTTGGCAAATAAACCACTGTTACCAGGCAGGACAGAAATCGAACAACTGGAGCTTATAGTGGATTTACTGGGTAAGGTTTTTTTTAATTCAATGTTATACACTACACATTTGATGGATTCATGTTCTGATCATTTTAATATGGGATTATCTTCATAATTATGGTTTGTGAGTTCTTGAATTGTTTTTCTACATATCAATACTATTTATACATAGGATAATATGTTCATACTACCTATAACCAACGATAAGACATGCAAGTTGGGAGTTACACTGCCGGCCAAAAGTTTGAGACCACTTTGTACACAGGTTATAATTTGCAAAATATTTTAAATCTGCATATGAT
>DWLR01002410.1:0-15518 GCA_018246295.1 Papilio alexanor hazarajatica | reverse complement strand
TATATATATATATATATATATATATATTTATCATAGTTACCAAAAAGAATCGATTTTTATAGACAATTGGGAAATTAAACTACTGCCACGTAACATTGGTAGAAAAAGGAGATATATTTTTGATTATATATGTTTATTTTTGAATTAAACCAAACACTTAAAGTACAAACAAGTAGTCTGTTATTATTATTATTTAAATGGCACAACATTTGATAGTGGTAGACATCACAGACCCCAACCATTACACTAATGAATCCGCTCGATCAAAAGAAAGTACGAGTGCGCAGAATAAAAGCGTAGTGATATTCTCTACTTCCGCTTTACTTATGATAAATGCGGACAAACAGTCTCACTTCTCTTCGCCACCATGTCCTTCTCATCTTTTCCATGTCCGTCCTACATTTGCCTTTTATTTCTCTTTCCTACGTAACTAACCACTCATCTACAAATTATCTAGTTACTGTAAATGTTTATGGATCATTTATCTCTATTTCTTCGAACTTTGCCTTCTTCATTCGTTGAAAAAAGGCATAAAACGTTAACGGTCTTAATTTCGAAAGTAATTTTTTATTGTAAAAAACTTATTATAGCTCTTGTATCGTCATTAACAAAGCGAGACTTATTAAAAATAATCCTTATTAATGTTACACACAACCCTGAAATGAAGTATGAAAATTCGAAAAGTTAATAATACAGCTAAAGTTAGTGACAGTATTGGTAGAGTACGTCCCAGAAAAACTTGTATCGATCAAATTAGTGAATTCAAAATGCAGGCGATTTAAGGGGTACCCATAAACGACGCGCATGGATCTGTATCCATGCTCGTCGTTTGCGGTAACTCTGTAGATACAGCATGGCTCTGTAGCCATGCTACATCTACAGAGTTTTATGGATATAATGAGGCGAGAAAGGTCTGCAAGAGTCGTGCTAAATAGAAATCTATCCATAATCTTTGCCTATCCCTTTGGTTTAGGCAAAGACAGAATTTTCCATGAGTTATGAACCGATGGCAAAAATGTTTCTTTTATTTTGTACAAGAAGGTGGCAAAAGAGCTAGCGTTCACCTAAGTGACCGCTACCCATAGACATCTGCGACAAGCATTTACGAGTTGCAGATGCGTTGCCTACCTTTAATAGGCAGAGGCGGGCTTAGACAGAAAAATTGACATTTTCCTTCTCCTATCCATCGTTGTCCCCGTCAAATTCACATTCTAAGGAAGAGGACTAAAATTAGGCCCCCGGCACCTCACTCCTACGACGAAATGCACAATAATTTTACTTGACATCGCCCATCTTCTGCAAGGTCGTGGTATTACACCGGTCGAGTGGGCCATTCGTGCAACAGATGGTGTTGTTGCGGACTCTACCACATTTAAGAAGGAAGTTTTGTTACTGTTAAGTGCTTTTGTTGGAAAGGGTACTTTTTCAAGTGGATCCTACCGAAAATGAAGCTTTTTTCTAATCCCTATAAATGGGAAGTATCATACAAATTTTAAGTCGGTTTTATTTATGTCGAGTTTATTTTTTCATAGGAAATACGGTAATTTAAAATTTTCGTTTATAAATATTAGTCGTAAATTATTCTAACCTAAATTCAGAACTTTAAAAAGCTGTAAATTTTCAGCTTATCATTGCTATCGTAACAATAAACATATCAATTAACCCCAACAGTGAATACAAAAACTACTTAACATAATTGCTCTTTGATATTAAAAAAAATATAATATAACGTATTTAAATTTCTCATGTATTCGGCGTAAGGTTACATTTTACCGCGCGCCGCCCACCCATTAGGCGGAGTGTACACGTATCGATCGCCCCCGCCCGCCCAAGAGCCGCCCTAGGCACCCTCTGTTGTCGATGTGTGCACAATGCCTATAAAATGTTATTGCTATAAGTTATTGTAGCCATAAGTTTTAACAGTACTCAATGATTAAATATGACACTCATTGGGCATATGTATATACATAATATTATAGATATTATATAGTTCTACTACTAAACTTTTACTATTAGTAATTGTTCTATTAACTTTTTAAATGGTTATTTAGTTTGGATAATACAATATACTCTTTCAGACTCATAAAGACAGACAGAAACCATAACGGTGTACACAGACATATAATTGGTTTCGCCTTAGTGTGAACACACCAAACCCGATTATATGCAATTATGATTTTAAGATAATTCAAAATAACGGTGTGTATCTACAATTTTATTTCGCATTTTATGCTAGTGACAGGTTTAAGGAAAACAATGTTATATATATTATAGTTATATACTATTTATATTTTATATATATTTCATATATATAATATATATAAAATATAAATAGTATAATTGATCTTCTAGCAGAAGCCTGCAAATATGTTCACGTGAAATCTAAGAACATTATATTATAACGCGTAACTTTTCGAGATTTATTAGAGGTATTCTATTATTATCCGTGAAAATATTTCGTATGATGTTGATTACAATACCGAATATAGATTTAATTTTTTGTTCCGATGATGAAGATCGATGGAAAAATAACATTAGATGATGGCATGTTCTATATGTAAGTTAAAATTATATTTTCATAAAATTCTATCTGCTTTTAACTCCTCCAAAAGTTCGCTTCAATATTTTATGCATTAATTTTGAATTTATATTTATTGGTAATTAAACTCTATACTCGAAGTGAGCAGATTAAATCCAATAGCTTAACTACGAAGATCGTCAGTTATAATTATTATTCGAAACAATCAGTCAATGATTATCATAAGAATGATTCATGGCACATTATATTACGTCCTGTATGTAGTAAGGGCTGCTTTCTCCGCTGTTCCGCGCGTCGCGTCGCATTGTTACTATCCCGAGAAAGAATAATTATAAGCTTGATGTCGCGAATAATGCTATTATCTCGGCCAATGATAACTTAGCGTTCTGCAAACGAAACTCGATCGCAAATTGAACTTTGTACCGTATGAATAAAGCGACTTGGGATGTTTGCTGATACAGATAAGTCTCGCGGTGCGTATTGAAGAATGAACCGAGTGGGTGTTCAGTTGAATTATGGAAATAGAGCGTCGGCACGGGCCAACGTGTTCAAACAATACCATAACGGGAAGGGGAACGCAATTTGAATTCCTCACATACACAGCGAGTTAATGCTCGAATGGGTATAAGATCTTTCGTAATCTGATTATTACAATCGCGAAAATTATAACGACTGCATTGTTTGCAAAAATGTCCTTAATACTACTTAGTGGCAGTCTGTTTTAGTTATAAAACAAATTATCAGATGTTTTCTAGACATGGTAACAATACATATCATCATATTCCAATACTTTTTATAATTAAAAATTGACATATTTGTGTACAAACACTTGTAGCATTAATTATCACAATTTTAATGAGTTATGTCAAATACTGAGTTACGTTAAATTGAAAAAAGATAGTAATATACGAAGCAAAATGATGGAAACACATTCTAATTTTTTTTTTCAACATATTACCAAAATGAAAAGATGTTTAGTTTTTTAGTAGTAATATATTTTTTTACCTTATAAAATACATGTTGCATAATTATAAGAAAATATAATCAAGTATATTCATGAACTAAATTCCCATTTCAAAAGTCGACTCACAAAAAGAGGCCGTTCATAAAAGCGATAGAAAATTGCTTTCGTATACTGTCTTTGGTCACGCGAAGCTCGCGCCGTGATTGGCGGACTAATGCGGGAAACGAGACGGAAAGCTCTTTGTTGGCGATAAACGGTTTATGGACAACACGTACCTTTTCTCTATTATATTATTTATTATCGACTGACCGGTTGGCATAGTGGTAAGATACTTGCCTCTGACATGTCGTGGGTTCGATTCCCACCCAAGAGTTTTTCTTTTAAATTTATGTGCATGAACATATCTGTTTGTCTTGTGTCTGGGTGTAATTATCTATATATGTATGTATTTACAAAAGAAAAGTATTAATATATGCAGTATATCAGTCATCTGGTTTCCATAGCACAAGATCTGCTTAGTTTGGGATCAGTTCGCCATGTGTGAATAATGTCCCAGAATTTTCCCAGAGTATATCACTTCGTAAGGAATATAGATAGCCAGACAGGTAGAGGGGTGATTATATTTATATCCCTATCTCTAGGTCCTATTTTTATATATCTATTTTTTATTCGTGTCTGAGTTACGCATTATCAAAACATTAATGTATCGCCCAAATTAAACGAAGTTAGAATTTTAGATGTGTGTAGACGCAATTAAGTGTCCATCGAGCGATTAGTTGTGGAAGGAAATGTAGAAGGAACTAGGGCACGAGGTAGATCACCCATGAGATGGACCGACCAAGTCCGAACGGCAGCAGAAGTCCCCCTGCACGAATGAGCAAAAAATCAACAGCTATGGAAGAGCGGAGGCGCCTAGTAAAACAGGTCACTCACTGCACCTACTTAGTGACCACGAGCAGTCTTTCTAATTAAATAAATACGCCCGTATCATAAATAATAGGGAGGACGTCACAGATTATAGGTTTCTATTTAGAGACCCTGGTACACCCCTCTCGCATCTTCTACGAGTATATCCATACACAGATGCTCATCGGTTACGAGTTCTCCATAAATTGCCTTTCTTCGTGTGTACGAGGTAGCTTACTAATATTTTAAAAAGATAAGATACTATTGTTTGTTCGGAATAAACTCAAAAATAATTGAACCGATCTTTCTCTTACCAACAGAAAATTCTATAAGCAAATATCTAAACTGTATATTTTAATTTATTTATCTCTCTATCTACCCAAGCAAAGCTGAGATGTGTTCTTAGTATAAAATAGAATACTGATGAAGCTATTGTTGCAATACTTTATATTTTAGCTACATAATAGAATTTATTATTTCAAAAGTAATTATTTAATGGAGCCAATGTCAAGACATTAAAATAACACATTTCACTCGAAATATCGACAAAAAAAATACTCAATATCCATATCGGAATTGCAAGTGATAAAGAAAATTAAATTCTTCGAAAATAATAACAATGATTTCAAATGCATATTATACGATATCAAATTATCTTATCTCAACAGAGTAATACTACTAAGATAATGATTATTTTTCTAAAGATAACTGTGATCATATATCGTAAATATTTTATCGTACATTAGCCAGTGAAAAATATTTTAGTATTACATTTAAATACCTAGGCCGAGTGAATTTTTGACATTTTGCTCCAATTCGAATAATTACAAACCTGTACCCATATGACTCTCCGGGGAAAAAACGAATCGAATAACACCTCACTCTTCAAAATCGGTCAAGCCAGTCCAATGTAGGCTCTGTTTAGGTCGCAATACAACGGACATAAATAGAAACCCACAAATATACATACATACAAACATATTTACATATTTGCGACAAACACTAACCTTCTATCAGTCGGGAAAAAAGTATGCAAACGTGCAAATGTTTGGGTGGAAGTGCGTACCATCTTTAACATACACATGGCGCACATGTCCGCACAGGCAGAGAAGAGAAGCTACAGGCGCTTTGCTGCTAGTTCTTCGTAAGGAATTACCGGTTGGCGCAGTGGTAAGATACTTGCCTCTGACGCCGCAGGTCGTGGGTTCGATTCCCACCCAGGACAAATATTTGTGTACATGAACATGTCGGTTTGTGCTGTGTCTGGGTGATTATCTATATATGTATGTATTTACAAAAGAAAAGTATTAATATATGTAGTATATCAGTTATCTGGTTTCCATAGCACAAGCTCTGCTTAGTTTGAGATCAGTTGGCCATGTGTGAATAACGTCCCAGAATATTCCCAGAATACATGACTTCGTATATAGATAGCCAGACAGGTAGAGGGGTGATTATATTTATACCGTTTATTTAACTACATTTTTTTAATCATTTTTTTTAGAAAACGCATAATCTTTTCGACGTACATTTATCTGTAGTGCTCTAGTATAGGTACTGTATATTTCTAGCTAATATTTCTATAATATATATATATATAGACTAGAAATATCTTTTGGTTTTGTGTATGTTTGAATGCTTTCAGGAATAATTAAAATTCGCATATGAAAATGTTTGGTTTGGAAGACGACAAAACACTAGCTGGACTCACTAACTAATATGAATACAAGACAATGTTTGCTGAATCCACTAATAAATCTAATCGCAATATTAGCCGTAATCTACACCGCATAGTGACTTGATAAGGTGACCTAGCGCTGCATTGGTGAGGGCTGTCATTATAAAAAAAACGTCACTAATGCGCCTCCGCCAATGGCACGTTATGATGTCATCGTGCGTCGCGACGCTATTACAGTCAATTAAATAGAAGCCACACGGGCGTTGTGCCGACAGTGCGTCAGCGTTGCGACGTCGGACCAGTACCGCGATGTAGTTTTACAACACAAATCATAACGACTGTCACACGATGCGCTAAAGTGCATTGAATGAATTGTGCATTGCGTTGCGTCACTGCATTTAATCGTGGGGTGCACTGTCCGTCGAAATCACAGTGATGCAAAAACGCAACGCCGACGCAATGCAAACGCAATGCCCGTGTGGCATCTATCGTACTCACTCACTTTTAGTATTGTCACATATACGTTACGTGTGTTTATCATAAGAGCTACGGATGAAGAACAATGTTAATTCGTTGTATCTAAACCATTAAAATGGATTTAGTTGAGTTATGCATAGGATTTATTAATACCATAACACACCTACTAACATGGTAATCAAACATTTTAATTGCTGACGCGTAAACTTTGATGCGAAAGAAGTGCCTAGAAATGGCCATTTTCATAAATTAGAAATCAATTCAGAATTAGAAAACCCTACGATAAGTTTAGATATACATTTGATGAAGACAAAAAAGTGATAGAAAAATAACAATTAAATGTGAGTTGAATTACAGAGCTGATCCAATACAAACAATGAAATCTGTCATCTTTACAATTAATTGAGCGGAGAAAAAACAAGTATGTATGTATTAAAACTCATAGCTGAGCAGTGGCAATATTTCCTATATTCCAATATTCTAATTTACTGTCATCCCGCTTACTGAACTGTAGGTGAAAAGGTGCACATTATAATAAGATTCACAATTTTTTAAATGAGAACACTAATTTTAACTTTCGTGCTTTTTTCACGTTAAAACAGGTAACATTAAAAAGCATTTGCTCTAAAATGTAATGACATTATTTTCAATGACGTATTATATTAAATGTCGATTATTACTTTGTTTCTTACACAATATCTCTAGTACTTTTACTTGCAATCGAACTGAAAATATTATAAAGGTTTAAAAATGTATTTGGTTTAGTTATCGAACAATTTTAAGGTCGATCTTAGAACAAGGAAATAATAATTTGAAATACGCGATAAAATCAGACGAAAATGTCTTTCTCTATAGTTGGGTGCAAAACCACAGGAGGTTCTTCAATTTCACAATGGGCCGTCTATTCGGTATACGCCAACTGATTTTGCCGGCGTCGTAAATGAGCTAAATTGAAGCGAATAAAGCACCTTGCTACTCGCCTGAGGCAAAGACTAGCCCATGATATAAATTCAAATTTATACATATAACAGTAATCATAGACAATAATAGACTGCACAGATCTATTTGTTATATATCGGAATTTAATTTTATCTCTTAAATTGGTTTCGTAAAAAGTACTTAACTCTATTTAAAATCGACTTTCACTATATTTATTATTCTAATAACGGTCACAAATGAAAACATTATCGTCCTACAGTCCCTTTTATTTTTTACTTTCCTAAGTTCTTCACCAAATAATCGAACATCATACAATCGCTCAAGTTTACGACTTAATTCAGATCTTATCAAACAAGGTGAATCTTAAATAATTGACTTACCGTCAATAAAAGAAAAATAAATTGTACTTCTTTTTATTAATGGATCGAGTCAATTATTTATAAATAAAAATGTATAAGCACGCCTGTAACCTAGAGGGGTAGGCAGAGATTAGGCATGTCCAATTGATATAGTTTCGGCACACTTGCTCGCTTCCGCTATCTTTTGGCATCAGTTTTTACTATTAGAATGCAGTATTAGCTTGACTATATATGTTATGTTTTAGTATTAAAATAGATTGAAAAATAAATTAGACACATTATCTTGCAATAACATAAGTTATTTTTATAAACCAGTTGCTTGATTCCGACCTTACCCCGGGTGTGTTAACAGTTTCTTTTAACAATACAAACAAAATGAATAATGTAGGTAAACTCCTGATTGCGCAGCAGAGCTTTACACAGCTAAAAGTTTCGATGGGATATTATCCCAGTAACACAAACTGTGATATGATTTTATCACAAGTATACTGCATCAGATCAGAACAAATAATTTAACTAAAAAAGTGTTTATCTCTTTTCCACTTTCATTTGTTCTCGCCAACATTTCAATGTATTGACGCTGGATACGCACTTAGTAATACAGATTCACGTTACGATCTACAAAAAGTGACGAATCTGTAATACGGCCTAATCTGTGCGCCGTTGCCTAAGCTCGTCTAGCCGCAATGGAGGAGACTCTGTCGCAATCGTTCGATCCGCAAAGGTCATGGAAGGAATTTGCGCGGTCCGGCTCACTTGCGACACCGCGCCGCGCGCAGAGGTTCCAATCGTTAAACTATGCACCGAGCAGGGAGTTCACGATTTCTCACTCGGATAGCGGACCACGGAACAGGTTGATCAGTACCTGAGATTATAATTATTGATGCGAAATAATATATCTCAACCGCAGCTACCCTGGCCCACAACATTAACGTAATCGTGGACGAAGAAATTACACTTCGCTTCTTGGATTTCTATCAACGATTTAAACATATTTAGATATTTTTAGAATATATAATATTATTATTATGCACAATCCTTTATTTTACTTACTTTACATACAATACATTTTTAAAAAATCTACAAAAAGTTTTCATGACTCAAGCAACCAGTGGTCAGGATCACAGAGCGAGGAACCTCCTCACAATACGGGCAGCCTCCAAAATTACCTAATTATAAAGTTCTATTATAACTTATATTCAAATATCAAATATAACTAATATGCTCATTGTTGCTATGTTAAGTATTCTTTTTAAGCTCTGTGAAATGAATGAATAGATTTTATACTACTTTAAATTGCAGGTCTTAAAATATTTTTAATGTTGCCGAAAATCATATAGACCAAAGGAGTCTACAGAGCTCACGCATTTTCATATCAAAAAGGACACTTTTATTGTCCAATGCACGTCAGTTTACGTAAACATGCTCTCTAGTTACGGGTATTTTAACGTCCGAACTTATAATTTAGTTAAGATAAAGGAGAGGAATATCTATTTTTATAATAGCAATACTTCGGGCATCCTCAAAATTGCCTATAAAAATTTAAAATGTTTAACGGTGTTTTTTTACAGCCGTCTATGGTCTTGTATAAATAAAATAATTATTTTAAAGTTAGATCATGGGACAATGTCAGTTTAAGTACGATAATATGAGGTACTAAAGCTTCGTCACCTGTGGCAGCGGCGAACGCGTGGGCCGACCTATTGTATGGTAATTGTGGACCTCAACGTATCTCAGCCTGTCCGCACGCTGTGAAGAAATTGGAAAATGTCAAAATGATTATGTATGCTACAACATATGTATACAAAAATATTCATCTAAATTAAACAAATAGGCCTGATTGCGATATACTATGGAATAAACAATAGCACTCACTCACTTGACCGAGAAAAATAGATTATGACCATAAATCTGCTTTAATTCTAGAACACACGTATTGCATCTTTTACAGATACTGAACATTACGGTTACGCTTCTTCAGTTACGAATTTTCACTTATTTAGTATGACACCAATTTAATCCAATGCCTGTTCTGTCTAATGCGCCTCCTACTATCAAATAACTAAACAGCAAGAAAAAATGTTTTTAAAATGTTTTTTAATAGTAAAACATATTTACATTAATTTAAAGCATTATATTAATATTAAGTTCCGTTAATTAATCTAGTAAATGAAACCATTAATACGATTTTGTAACTTAAGTTTGTTTGTCCTATAGACATCAGAGCTAGAGTCGCTGCTGTGCAAGCAAGAGGGCGCCTCAATCGCGCCCGCACCCATGGACCTTTTCGATGGTGGTCAATCATCCAGAGATGATGTGTTCCGGCCCGCGCTGTGGGAGGACATAGCTTCTTCCATAAGGAACATCGATCCAGAGAATGCAAACATGCTCGCGCCGCTCGGTGCAACCCACGTGAAACTAGAAGCTGACGACCCCTTGCTAGAAGAGTGTGCCACGCCACTCCTCAGTCCGCTCGAGATCAAAACGGAGAGGCTATGTGCACCCCCGACGTATGCCATTCCATCCCAGCCTCCTCAACACCAGCTGCAAATCCAACCGGCGCCTTCGTTTGTCAAGTATCCGCCATCAAGATTAGTGTACATGTCACCCTTAACTCCCCCAGGCTCCGACCAAGGCAGTCCAGGAAACAACATGCAGGTAAGCAAAATACTAAATTCGCTATGCGATTGCCTGCGATGAAGCGTATGATGGTACCATCTTATGCTGTGCGATTGTTACTTTATTTGTATCATTTTTTAATTATTTATCTAAATAACTATAGAGAAAGATGCTTTGATATAATTATAATTAGATTTACTTAAAAAAACAGTTCATATTAAATGTTATGAAAGATCAAATTTCCATGTTGATTGTCTCTAGTAACTAGAAAAAGCACATTGTGATGTTTGTTTGTAGGGGGGAGCAAGGCGAACGCCGCCGCCGCCTTACCATCCACCGCCACTGTTGCGTGCGCCGCATGCGCCCCACCAGTCGCACGCGCACGGGACCAACGCGAGCCACGGGCCACACACGTCACATGTGCCGGCACATCCTTCAGCGCATGGTCATCTTCACCCTCAGGTACTGCTACCACTCAACTACATATATCAACTCTACAAGTCAACTACACAACTATTTAAATTTTCGTAGACTGCGATTCCCCCATTACCTTTTTTCCTTCAGATGTCACACATAGGCCAGCCTCCATCTTTTTATTGTTAAAATACTTTCCGTTCGAACAAATTAATCGAAAAAAGTTGCCTGCTTCAGTTTTCTATTCGATTATGAAAGTAAGAAAAAAAAGTTCATTCATTATAAAAAAAAAACAATTGACATAGGATTAACTGATTGATCGCTTACAATCAGACGCAAATAATGGTCACGTTGGTAAAGGTATTCTTGTAAAATGGGCTACTGAAGAAGATTCATACACCGGCAGAAAATTTGATCAGGATTGACATTGATTGACATGATTTCTATGTTGATATTTTTAACCGACTTAGGAGGAAGTTCTCAATTTTACTTGTATTTCTTATGTTTTTTTACCTCAGAACTTTGACACTTATAAACCGATTTCAGTTTTTTTTTTTGTTGGAAAGGTGACATACCTAAGGCATTGGACCTTCACCTTGGAGGCATTGGATTCCGAAAATATTCCGGAGGAGTCCTGGAAATTTAGATACTAGTAAATTTAAGCCCTGTTTGAGTGTAGACATGTTTTGACACATGTCAGCGTGACGCGTTCTTGTTGCTGATAATAAAATAATCTTTTAATGTTTTTAACAAATGTCTAGCATTAGACGATCATAGGTTGAGATGGATGATGGATGTTTTTAACAAAAACAAAACTGACTCTAGAGTTGTATAATTCTTCCCTTTTTTTTAATAAGAAATAGAAAAACCATCATTCTCAATATTGTAATCGATATCGGTTACCGTGAAAATGTTGACAATAACAACTTTTTCACAATAACAAAATTAATACACGCGGAATCAAATTACACAAAAATGTTTAGTAGTACAGCACCTAGTTTTATTTATAAATCATTGATAGCCATAGTGTGTCTCGTTACAAGTGCATTAAATCCAAACAGGGCTTGTCTTAAGTCTACCAATATGTCAATTTTCAGTGTATCTTCGTAATGCAATGTCTAATGATATTTAAAATTAAATGGGACCTACTTGAGAATGTCCCCGCGTCTAATAAAAGAAAAAAAGAAAATTAATTCGTAAATTACGAAGTTCTGCAGAACTGCAAACATACAAAAATATGCAACGGTATTGATAACCTTCTTTTTTGGAGTCGGTTAAAAACTAAGTAAATAAACAACATCTTGAAGCGGTTGATTGGTCATTTTTAATGGAACAAATAAATATTCCTAGTAAATTTTGATGAAATAAAATAATACAGTTTCGTTCTTACAAAAAATTAACTAAATGTGGCTACAAACTTGGAGCGAAGTATTCTCTCTATCGGAATTCGCTACCCATGTTAAAATTTGTAATACGAGAATGTAGGGCAGACTAAAGGTGAGCTCGGTCCGAAATATCGTTTATATTAATGCCGATAAAATTACAGGCATTTTCTTTCACTGCTATTGAGGTGTAGTTAAACGAAATTTGTCTTGTGTCTGGATGTAAAAGACCACCGCAGGACGGGCAGCAGCGTCCTTTTCTCAGTACGGTGGAACATACTGCGATCGCCAACCCGCCTGCCAAGCGTGGCGATTATGGCACTTTTCCCCCCAATGATGTTATCAATGGGGGAGGCCTATGTCCAGCAGTGGACGATCATAGGCTGAGGTGTGTAAACGAAATACCAGTTCCGTGAATATAATTTAATAATAAAAACAATCTATAATTTATATATAAAATATAACAATTAACCTTCTGTTTACCAAGAATACTAGAAAGTTTATTAGAACAAAAAGGTGTAATTAAAAAATCGGTTTAGAGCAATCTCACACAAGCAGTCCTAAAATGTTGCGAGTCGCTGTATAACGTACACTTGAATGAAAGGAGGAAATTCAATGAAAGGAATGAATTAAGGAGGACTCATGTGAAAAGATCTACACGGATCTAACTGCATGCCGTGTACATAATATCAATTAAAACAGTATGACTCATGATGCAAAGATCTCGAATTCTACCGCACTATTCGTAGTAATAGGTAATTAATTAAACAGTTTTCAAGGTTACAGACATTGCACATACAGAAATTGAACGTTATTTAGATAAACTGTCTATTTTGTAGACTAATAGTAAAGTAATATCAAAGCAGTCCTTTATGTATTAAGTTTTTAATTTGAAAACTTTACTTCGAGAAGTAAATTAAAAAGATATACATGCGTTTTCTTAAGCCTGCTGGGTTAATGCCAAAGGCATTGGTAACTAAAATTTGCTCGAATAGAGTTAAAAATACGTAAGAAGATTATGTATTGTACGGTATTACTATTGCTATTACCGATATTGCTATCGCTATTCACCCCATACGTGACAAGGAGTGAGCCTAAATAATCATATTTACCATGCCTGTATTTTCTCACCTCAAGCCTCGCAATATTGTAAATATCTCCTCAAAACAAAAGTCTATTCAACCATCTAGTCAAAACAGTGAATGTACGTAGTGTATGCCCTAGAAATATTGAAGATGATATAATTTATTGTTATTACCAGGGGTAAAGTCGACATTAAGGGCCAATTTCAATTTTGTACCCATTCCCAATTCTTCCACTTCCATTTTCCTCTCTGCCCCTTCCTCTATAAGTTGGCAACACATCTAAAACACATTTGCTTCTTGCCTATGGGCAGTTACTTAACAACACGTAAAACATGAACATCACGTTTACCAACTCCATTCATAAAAAAAAACTTATATCAAATTATGTTCAGGCGATGTCACAGATGCAGATGGCGCCCCAGCAGTCTGCGCCGGCGCACACGGTCGCGCTACCGCACTCGCGTCTCGATCCCCCACCACCTGTCAAGTACAATCGGCGGAACAATCCAGAACTGGAAAAGAGACGAGTTCACCATTGCGACTTTATCGGTGATTCTTTAAACTTTTTAGACCCTTAAGAAAAGTACATACTCGTACATCAACGTCAGTAGCACACAGCCGCGAAAGCGAACCGGAGTCGAAGTTAATCGTAACGCTTTTAGTGATAAAGGCGTTACGATCACGTCAGTGTGAACTGAGACACAAAAACGAAATGAAAACGGACCGCAGAGTTTGCTCAATATTAGATTCGGTTTCGCATATTGACCCTGTGTGTTAAACGGTTTGCCGTAACAAACTAAATCTATGCCATTTTCATATCAAACTTTGCTTCGCTTCGATCCGGCGAAGCGAACCGGTCGCTTTGGCGGCAGTATGCTACAGGCGTTTACGGGCTTTTGGACCAGCAACGAATCTTCGGTTCTTCTAATGTCCAAAGAACTTTTTTATAACTTTGACAACGCTTTTTTTACTTTGACATTAAGAGTTAAGAGCTTACAGCGAAATAATAACAATATGCGAAACATCGCTTATTCGCTGATTGTCCTGAACCATCTCCTAGAACAAGTTTAAGTGTAATTGGAATGGTAAAAATAATCTTAGTAGCAGTTGTCCTATAAAATGTACAAACTGAATATGGTATGGTTACTTTTTTTTTAAATAATTGATAATTAAAAAAATAAACAACTTCATCGATATATTGGTTTTACTCGGTACTTATAATTATATCATTAATTGTAAATTCATTGTGAAAAAAAACATTCAATAAATTTTATAAACATTAAACAAACTCAATTTCAGGTTGTACAAAAGTTTACACGAAAAGTTCGCATCTGAAAGCTCATCAACGTATACATACAGGTAAGAAACATCTTTAAATAAGTTTCTTTTCAATAATATAATCTTTTCTCTATTTAAATGTACCGCCATTGCGAACTATGTGTTAATTATTGCAATAGCGAAAATATATATTTTTAATACGTGAGATGTAATAACATAATAAAATGTCTTGTATATAGGTTTCTTATTGAAAATTCGGACATTTACAAAGCAATTTCACTATTAAGCGAATCAAATTCGAACTTTTGCTCATCAAATTCGGCTCTTTGCAAATCAAATTCGGACGTTAACCTATCAAATTGACATGAACACGTCCGAGTTTTATATGCAAAATGCTGGATTTGATTTGCTAAATTCCGATTTTGAAGTTACAAACCTATAGATAATCTAATAAAAACAAAAACCTAACATGATAATAGAATAACACATCCCGATATAAAAGCATAGCGAAAGCTTTGACGGTGGATGTGTGACAAGAATTTACAATATCAATTATGAAGATTTATTTCTATGTTTGTAAAAATGTACTATGTTTTTTAGAATATTAAAATTATTCTTACTTTAATATTTATGTTACTCTTCCTTGTTTTTATTTTGTTGTTGCTGTTATTTAGTACACGTGCAATATTTATCTAATGCGGTCTTAACAGACGGAAAAGGGGCGCTCTAGAGCTAGATCCAATATACGTATAGCTTAATAAAGGTATAGGTATATTATGATAACACTCTATAAACGGGCACTAATATGAGACTGCAACCATTGAGCGTAGACGTATAAATGTTGAAGAATTAACGTAATTGTTATATATATATATATA
>DWLR01002409.1:0-15520 GCA_018246295.1 Papilio alexanor hazarajatica | reverse complement strand
GGTCCAGTCGGAACCCGCATACCTGAGGCGAACTGTTCTATCAAAAAATAGTGGTAGTAACATTCGCCTCAGGCTTGTGGGGCATCGAGTTTCGTCTAACCTGCACCTCACAGCCGGCCACCATGCGTTATCGAAGGCTCCCTCTATGTCTAATGATATCAGCACAACGAGCCTCCGTCTTTTGACTTCGGCTCGAATGTGCTGAATCATATCATAGTGGGAGTCTTCAGTCCCGCATTGCGGCATAAAGCCATACTGGCGCCGGCTGATCATTGGTGCAGTATGCCAGCGGACCCACCGCACCAGCATTTTCTCGAGAATCTTGCCCATTACGGGCAAGAGCCCTATTGGCCTATATGCTTTGGGGTGCGTGAAGTCCTCTTTATAGGAATAGGAAACCCACCTAAGCACTGCAACTACTGCCTCTTTCCACCTCCTGAGGAAACACGCCAAGGCCAGGCAGCGATTTACTATTGCCAGGAACAGCTCCGGTCCCAGAGTGATGGCCGCTAAACGAATATCCGCAGTGAGACCGTCGGAGCCAGGAGCCTTTTTGGGGTTGAAGTTCGACGTAGCCCACATAAGTTCCTCCATAGTGAAGGAGTAAACGAGGGGTCGCATGATGAAACATGCGACCCCTCGTTGTGGGGCCCCCATTTGTGGGCTGCGTCATCTTCCCCCACCGAGTCCTCTGGGAAGAATACCTCCGCAAGGGTCCTGGTCGATTCCTCCCCGCTCAGAGCTATACCGCCCCGAACGAGGAAGATGTCCTCCGGCTTCTTCGCGGTTCGGCCAATCACTCTGTAGATCCCGCCTCACATTGTCTCACGAGCTTGCTGGCCACAAAACGACTTCCAGCTCTGGGTCTGAGCCTTCCTCACCTCATGCTGGTACTTTTCTTTGGCGTCGACATACTGTTGCACGACCCACCGGGGCCGCGCAGGATATAATCTGATATCGGGTTGGGGAAGTCTATAAGTATTGGCAAATAATACATTAACGCAAAACATCGTAGACTTGCTATGATAAAATTAAGCCCAGAGAGCTGACCCTAACACCCTAGCTTTGACATGGAAGACAGTATGTTTCGTTACATCTTTTGGCACCTCAAAAAATCATTAAAATAAACCAACAGACTGAAGTATTCTTATTAGCTAGGTAAGTATTAGGATAACATAAGTTAAGCTTTTTTTAAAATCTGTAGTACATTTATTATATAATATCGTGTCAACACTAGACACAAGTCACACAATACACAAGTCGTCTGATTCTATCCGAATCTTGATAGCAAACGTCTCGCCCCAATCTGATAGACGAGCGTCGTTAGCCGACGGTAGCTACGTGAGGCGACACTTTACGGAGATGCGACACTACGTTTTTCTCATGGATCTGTTCAACAAAACCATACATAAATTTTATACTATAAAACGAGCACTTCTTGTATATTTGACCGTGGCTATGTCGGAAACGGCTCTAAAGATTTCGATAAAATGTTGTACTTCAATATGGTTTTTATTTTTATATTTAAGGTGAAAAAAAGGTTTAATCTGTAAAAACGCGAAATTGCAAACAAAATAAAAAATCTTTTTAGAGCTTTTTCTCTTTGTAGCATTTGATATCTCTACATTGTTGTTAAAAAGTGATAATTTACTGTTACCTAGAAATTGTATGAGATGTCGATACATAAAAGACTATTTTGGAATGACAGATAGACAATGTAGTCAAATAGTGCTAGTTTAGATATCTACCTCCGCTCTGCTATTTTAATGATGTCATTATGGTCTCATAATTGTACCATAATGGCGTCATGATGGCACACCATTTTGTGTTTCCGTATTTCCGTATTTTCTAGTTTGAACAATTTCCTTTTATTTGATTATTTTAGGTAATATCCCCCAGTATTTTCTATGCTATTTACATTTTTGTTTTCCGTCTGGTGAGTGAAGTGTCGGCGGCCCAAATCCCATTCCTTATGTTTTTAATACTTATCTTTGTTTATTGTTAATATGTGATTATTGCTTGCTATTATTCAAGTAAACAATAAGTACATTTTATTTGGGTGTCTTCGTCGTAATATCAATATAACATTTTACGAATACTCAAATATTAACTTAATCTAAACTTTGAAAAAAATGTATATTAATTCCACGTGAGACTGAATAGCCAATTAACAAGATAAAATACGAACATATTATTATATTAATTGAGATATAATCTGTGAATTGACCAGCATTTAACATATTAAAGACATAAAGATTGTTATTTTACAAACAAAAATTGACCTCCATTTTATCTCTACGCCAGCCAACGATTCGTCTTACGTGTGGGCTCTTTGTTGAAGCATTTTTGAAGTATCCATAACCGGAATCTGTGTAAAGCATCCAGGATTAACCTTTCCACAGATTTATTAATTAAAATCATAAAATAAGCTCATTAGTTCCATCATTGGATGCTTTAAAAATATTTTTCGGAGCTCAGGAGCTGTTTAACAAATTGTTTCATTAATAAACAATTTGAAACTCGCGACGATAGCATCTGTCTTCGGAATAAATTAATTATAGCGACATTAATTACGTACATAAGGAGCTCCCAATTAGTGGCAATATTTTTAGAGAAACGTGTAAAATATTAACCCAACAAACGGTCGACTTTAATATATTTTTATTGTATTTAAATTAATGTGAATTTACGAGAAAACAAGACGTCGAATATTTTACTTATTATGCGATATTTAAATATCATTAAACAAGCATAAAATGTGTGATCTTTACTAACATCAACCTATTAACAAACCTATTATTTTTCATATGCGAATAATACAATAGCATTTTTAACATTTTCACGTATCTATCTATCGTTGGAGCGAAATCTTTGTAGAAAAGTTTTACCGATTTAAGGTTATCCGTTTAAATTTGAAAATATGTTAATTCAGTAAAAAGTAATGACAACACAACATTTTACGACATTATCCCAATGGTAATAGATCTCAGCTCAAATTCTTGATTAAGTAAAATTGTAGCATTTTAGTATATTTAACTGAAATGTTTGTTTGCTTGAATGCTATAGTCTTAGGAACTATCAATCGGTTTTGAAAAAATATTTTTGCATTTGTCGTACCAATTACTAAGTAAGGTTATATAGACTATTTAACATAATGCTAAACGATCAGAAGCCGCGGGGCATAGCTGGTTAAATATAAGAGATTAAGATAAGGTGTCAATTATTATTGTTAACGAGGATCGATAATAATCTTCTGATCAAGATATTCTTTCTTTTATTCCACAGTTCGCGCGACAACATCCTCCCGTCCCATTTCAAGCTAAGCTCAGCGTTGACGTGTCGTCTAGTCGGAGGACTGACTAGGGAACAGAGAGCCGTTTGCAACGAGGAACCAGATGCAGCTGCAATCGCTTTCGAGGGTCTGCAAATGGCGGTTAAGGAATGTCAGCACCAATTCCGATGGCATCGATGGAACTGTTCCAGTCTGATCGCTAAGAGCGCAAATCCTCACGCCAGTGCTATAATGAAGAGAGGTAGGAACTTCATTTTTCAACTTCTTTAATTGATTTTCATAGCAGAAGGACTGAAACAAATTAGCTATTCAAGCGATGTGAATAAACAACCGTTAGTTACTTGTCAGCATTCGCAAAAATCAGGGGCGTTCCTCTTTGTGCGCTTTGTCGGAAAGTCGGCAGGAAGGAAAAGGCGGCAAGCGAGTAAATTATATTCTACCTCATTAGACAAAATGCAGAAACATAGAACCTATTTAATTTACTTCATGTTTTTTTTTTAAGAATAAATCCATGACCATGGATCTTACTTCTTCGATCGACTCTTACTACAATTTGATGCTAAAAACTTGACTACAATTTGATGCTAAAAACCTATTAAGTGCAAAGTTCCAATAAATATGTCTTGCGAAATTGCTGCTATTTGTCTCACCGATTACATAAAATTGTAATTGGCAGTTCATATTATACCACTATACGACGTCTTATGCTCACTTGTGAGGAGGAAGTATCGATGAAGTAAGATAGACACATTTATTTACATTTTGTTACAGTGAAGCTCTGACTTTTAATTAAAATGGCCGCATTTTAGTAATGTAATATTGTATTAACGGACCCCGGAAAATAACAGTCGAAACGCCTATAAAAATGTATGTTTATTTATTAAACTTTGTCACTAATGGAAAGTGCTCAAAAACTCCTGCAGCTTCATGAGCCATGCGAGTGGGTGGCGGTTATCAATTTCGATGTAATGTCAAAACCAGTCGCGCTAAAGTTTATTCCAAATGTAATTTTTATTGAAATAAGCGCAACTAAACTGACGAAGCAATCGCGATCCGGGCATTACAATCCGAATTTATTACGACGAAAAATTATCCACGCGCATTAATATCGGTCGGGGGACGAGCTCACATTATGAGCATAGCTCGACTGAGCGTCGTAAGTCTTTATGTCTATATCGCAGGGTGTGAAAGGCTTTGTCGACCTTATTTTTTCCACAATCATCGCACACGTTGACGTGGAAATTTACGAGCATGGAGGATGGGAGACAACAAATAATAAGTGTCTTCGGCCAGGTGTGGGTCCGCTCCCGCGCCGCGCGATTTCACGCTACGTGTGGGTCCGACCGGCCGCGCCCCTGTGCCCGCGCCCCGCGTCCTGCGCCTCCTGCAGATCTCTTCCAATTAATATCTTAACTTGTATCGCTTTAACACAATCAACTTCTTATTTTATGTCTACTGATAACATTTTTTTTTTTTCGAAATTTAAAAATTCCGGATTATTACCGGATTATAATTCTCGATTCAAACTGAAGTTTCGCGAATTGCTGGGATGGTCTTTTGATTTAAGACAACCCGACCAATACGAAAGTCAAAGTAGTCTAGTAAAAAATGAAAAGTAGACCTTTCGGTTTTGACTTATGCATTTGTGTTAACTAATATTCAGTTTCACTTAGGACTTATGATGGAAATGTGCCTTAATTAGACGGAGAACTAAAATTAATGGAATGCATCTATTTGACAACTTACGAGTACATTATTCAAAAGTACCGTGCACTATTAGTATTAGTAAGTCCCCGTGACGACACCTTCCGGTCCGTCAACGACACGATTCCGTTGAAATTGAAAAATTGTGAAAAAACAGCGTAACTAAACACTTAAACATCTTTCTTAACTCGCCCATTGTCGGAGTCCCGAATTGAAACGCCAGATAGAGAATGAAGGGCAAAAAGGCCGAAGAACAAATCGAGAGGCTTTTAAATAGGATAATAGCGATCGATGATCGACGAAGAAAGATAATAATCATTTGGGACCGTTGGCGTTTTTTGTTCGACGTGTAGATACGTCGATGAAAGGACGCTGTGGATGGCCGGGGTGTCCCGGACGGCTCGCGGGATTTGTTCCGCTTCCCTGAGATCCTCCACACGTTGTTAGCGCTCTTGTCACACGTGATGCTGACACAATGCACCACTGTCAACTATTTAATGACGTCTATGAAGCTAATGAGACCATTGTGAGGGAATGTTTTCGCCTCGGGCGTTAATAGCAGCCGATGGGACCGAGATTAGCTCGAGATCAGATGCGGCGACAGTCGGCGGCGTCACGTGAGGGAATGGCACTCGTAGTCATCAGGGCAGCCAGGGTGGCGGCGCGAGATATGGATCTGATGCGGTCTCGCACGTGACGTGAATTTACCGAGCGATCGCATCATAAAAAAGTGACATTTATTGGCATTTTATATCAAGGACGTGTCGCTGGTGACGAGACAGTAATGGACTGCGCGTAAGACAAGGCAAAAAATGTACGTGTTATTAATCTGGCGGGACCTCATCGTGGGAATTGGGCTCTACAGTTGAGACGTCTTTATTTAAAAAAAAATACGACTACGTAGTCGTAGTAATGCCAAAAGGCTACTAAATATTGGAGACGTCGGTTTAAAGAGCTTTCGATATCTAGAAATAACAATTTTCAAAAGGAGTTAAACAAAAATAGAACGTGTCAAAATGTCTCAATGCTGAGATGTGGCCCGACCTTCTAATGGTCAAGATAACATCATCCTCGGTGCGTTACCGAATCGTGCTGCTTCAGATGCCTCTCAACTGTGAGAAAAAACACACAAAAGGCCCCATAAAAATATGAATTTGTCCAAAGTTCCCAGTTTCGGACGTGACATTGAGTGGCATTTTTTTCTCGCGCCTCTTTGTTCCCTATCGGATTATGACGGCCGCTTTTAAGGGTTAATTAAGCCAAGAAGAGTATTAGTGATGTTGCGGATTTTTCGAAAATATTTTTGGTTGAGTTTATTTTAAATTTGGTTCCGCATATTTGTTAATGGACTTTAAACAGATTTTAGTAGAAAATGATAACAAAGCTAACATCTTCAATCAGTCACCGGATGTTAATGGGGAAGTATATAAGGAAGAAGAGAGGAGAAGCAGGAATGGAACTACAAACCAGAACGCAGATTCAGCAGGCCTCTGGGTTGCGTCTACTCTAGAGCCGTCGCAGTGGTACCAAGTTCTCGATAACTATTGTATGAATGACGGTTTAACCACAGTAATATGACTATCTCTCAGAATACGAGCGTTCAGTAGAGGTAAAACTTTTTGTCTGCTGATTGATTCCTTTTCCTTAATCACTTCCCATCATCACTACAAGAGGTCGGCTACGTACCAGTAATTCCTTTGATTATTACGGATCTTAATGGATCGCTATAGTAACATAACATTAGGTGACCCGCTTGCTTGTTTGCCTTCTTTTTGGCAACGATTAATTACAAGCTTCATATTATAAAACGATCAATATACGTGTTAAATTACGAGCGACTTTGCGTTTGACACGGGCGAGGTCGCGACCGGCTGTCGTCCGGTCTCGGTGATTAGCGATTCGTCACAGCCGGCCGCTGACTCCAGACGATACTTAATTGGCACAAAATCCTTGCCAGCCGCTGCCGAATTCACACAAGATCAAGGTTTTTATGTTGTAATTTTATTCAATATATAAAATCATACTGAAATAAATACTTATTTCAGTATGATTTTAATTATAATTTCTTATTTTTAAATGGTTCCAACTAAACGCAAGTGGAACATAAGACAGCGTTTTGTGTACTGAATATTCCGATAGCGTTAATACTGCTACCCATGATCTTACCCTGTCATGGTCATGGGTAGCAATCATGGAACATCAGGTTAAAGAGTAGCTTATTTGCGTCTTTATTAAATCAACATATTTCTGCCTATCCCCCTAAATCATCATTGTTGAATTTATCTATTTTAAAAGAGAATAAACAAAAATATTAAGTCTCTGTTGATTATACTATATTAATTCACATTAGTAATAACAGAGCTGTTTACGAAGAATCGCAGTGGTGAACAAAAAACTGATGCGATTTCATTCATTTTGGCACCACATTTAGCGTCTATCGACCTGAAAGCGAGCCATGTAACTAAAAAACATTTTAAAATCGCAAAGTGCACGATCGTAAATCACGGGCCGATGTGCAAGAGCGCATGCGCGACGTTGTAACACGCCGCGGAAAAAGTCGACCACCACTGACCATTGTTCGGAAAAACCTATCACGTATGCGCATTCGATTAAATAAAATGTCGCGGACATACATTTTTAAATAAAGAAACGGAGATGAAATAAAACGTTTTAAAATGATAATTGAAATTTGTATTTACTTATTGGCGGGATGTGAATTTTTTGCACATCGGCGCCAAAACGACGACGGTTCGATTGCAAATTTACAAATGTCTATTTATCCGTCCAGATACTGATAATCTTTATATTACAGTAGTTTAAATAAATATCCTCAATAAGTTTAGTTAATGTCGATAAAGCAAGGGCTAAGACCTATATTCAAAAAGCATATAATATTTACCACCGAAAGATCTGTCAAATTTACATACGCACGAATCCGAACTGTTCTTATTTAATAAACATGAGTTGTATTTCGTATCTAACTAATTTCTTTTGAAATTATCATTCATTATTCGGCTACAAATTATACAGGGGCAATATTTGACTTGCATACGAGTGTCATTAATCGATGTACTTTTTCTTTGTGTATCGAAAATGAACAACTTGTAATGCATTATTGAAAGAAACGAGAACAAAAAGCGATGTCACAAGTGTAAGAGAAGAATTTAAAATCTGTCATGCGTCCAAAATCCAGGGCATTTCTTTGGACGGAGTCGAAAATTAATCGATACGATGGAATTCATTAAAGTCGATTACAGAATTCGGCGCGGCATCGCGAGTTGACGATTTTTAACCTTAATGCCTGTTGCAGTGAAACGAGTTGAATACAATTAATAAAATACAGATTGAAATGTTATTAAAAGTTATTTTGTCATTGCGTAATATTGGAGGTTATTTTCACCACACTAAAGTATTGTGTGAAGTGGTAAAACTGTGGGTATATTTTTTTTTGTTAGAAAGAGATAAACCTTTAGTTCAGCGACTCGAAAAATCGTAATGGTTAAATGTCTTCGCAGCCTTTGGGTATGAAGAAAGAGGCGTCTTCATCTAGTAGTTTCTATTATCGTAGAGCCAATTTTAATAGATTACATTTGACATCTGTCAGCTTTGGTAAAGTTAATTTAAAAAATACTTTAGTTTTGACATTATTAAAATAAATATGTATCTGTTACTACTCCGTTACTTTTTTGAATTTTGATGAAGTGTCAGAGGTTATCTATTACAATGGCCCTACTATTGGAAAATCTTAGGTACAGTCGGGTTCCTTGGCGGTATTCCACTTTAAAAGAGACAATCGTTTGAACGTTTCGTATGCCTTGAGACGTTGACGCAGAATAAATAACCAATTGGATGCCACTTTTAAATGTGTTTAAACGAAAAAGAGGTCGGTCAATGTTGTAACAATAGAGTATTCGGAAATAATGAAATCGTCTGAAAGACAGAGGTCGTAGAACTTCCAAAACGGAAACAAAGACAGTGACGATAACGATAGTTAGGGATAGAGTGCAGGTTCGCCACAGGTTTTATTTTATTTTATCGACAACATCGATAGCACCCTAATCGGTTATTTGTAAGAAGGACGCGGAGTTTAGCTGGTCGTAAGGAACAAGGCAATTTTTGTGTAAGTGGAATACCGCCAAGGAACTCGACTGTACATACTCCTCACCTTTTATTATGAGGTAAGCTATTGGTTAGCTATTGGTTCTAAAATAATCTAACACAATTCTGAATCTGAAGAGTTGATTACACTAGTCATGGTCTTCAACAGTGACCTGAAGCAGGCGGATGATAAAACTGTCACTTTATTACATGTCAAGCCTAATTAATGACATTGATGAAAATGTTAACGGTAGGAAAAAGACCAGTAGCCAAAACACATGTGTCTTAATTATTTTTTCACCATCTAAATAATTAATCTGTATACGTTAGCAGCACAAAATGAGCAAATATATTAATATCCAAGGATGATTTCTCATGTGACGAATTTTCACTCGAAATACTATTCAATTATTCATTCATCCGATATTAACATACCGCTGTGGTACATTAAAGAAAACAAAATGTTAAAAGAAATAAAATTAAAGAGTGGATATTACATAAGCAAACAAACCTTTGGAACCACCGTATAAATTCCACCATAACAGTAAAGCGACTCACTGATCACTGGACCGGGCGCCCATAACTCGAAATCATCGAAATCGATCAACGGAGCGTGCTATAAATCGAGACGTATCGATTCTATCGCGTCTCGTCGAATCGACAAATATAAATTTGTCACTGGCCACTCGGAAAAACTGCGTCGCGTTCAAGCTAACTTTATAAATAAACAATAACACGATCCACTTATATGGTGCTATACACCGTAACATTCGTCAACGGTCAATACTCGATCTCGAAATTGTATATGAGATTATTGTTTATATTGCACGATACTACACGCAATTCTGATATGTTGGTACCATTGTACAATGTAACAGTTCTTTGCTTTACTTTTAAGATTTTAGATCTTTTCATGTATTCAATAGAGATCTGCCCATGACTATTGTTTATCGTTGACATACTATTGACACTCATATATGACACACTGTATATCGTTTCCTAAACCCACTTTTATCTGTAGTGTAAGTAGTCAGAATGGTGTAGAATGGTCACAAGAGTTTATAGATTTTTACCAAACATTATTTTCTTTTGAATTATTCTTATCTGTTCTTTTATATTATTCCATAAAGAAATCGAAAATTAAAAATTCCTTCAATAAATCTACTATATTCATAATTGAGACAAACGACAAGGCAAATGAAATTGTAAATCTTTAACCCTATTTAAAAATCAATGAAAAACATTCAATTTATAAACAAATTTTTTACATCAGTACAAGTGTTTAGTTTTTGTTGACACATGAAACTTTGTACTAAACTTATGTCTCTATGTTTTAATTACCAAATAGAAATCTGTAAAGTTTTTTGATCTATTCCCCAAGCATTGCCACAAAGATTGGCTGTTCCACATTAGATGAATGCGTACAATATACATTAACGTATTTATTTAATAAATGTACCTTAGAAAATAATCTTTACAACGATAACATTTTTAATATCGTTACGTATAAAAAGCAAAGGTTTTATTAATTCATCTCGAGAAGCGATCATTGGACGAGATAATTCTTGATTTATAATGATTACCATTTTATTATAGATGAATCATACTAAATCATGTCTTCAGTTTTTGTCTGTCGCAGTTTGATGACCTAGAACCGTGACAGTGATCAGATGTTTTCGAAATTAACCTTTTTGTACGCGTCGCTCACACTGTATGACGCATTTATTTCAAGTCCTCGTGATTGTTCCATAGAATCCGGAATCGTACGACCGAATAATAAATTCGCTAACGGAAATAAAAATATTTATATGACTCAAATTCATTCATTCCTTTAACTTTTATAATTTAGCGAACATTGGATAAATTAAGTTTCAGTATGCAGGTGCTGATATCGGTTATGTGTATTTCAATGATGTTTATCAAAAAAAAAAAAATAGGTTTGTTGCATTTCGTGGGACAAATTGTCAATGATTCGTTTGCTTCACAATTTTCTAAAACTTATGCTTAGTCTGATAATAAATTGACGAAGTTCACAAACGGTACGTGACACTTATAAAAAAAATTAGTCAGGCACTATCAATATTGCTGTAAGATTCAGTCAGCACAGCCAGTTTATTTTATCTACAGACGTCCTGCGTGGATGTGGGTAAGGAATAAAAATGCCATTACTCCAATGAGCCGTATCTCCAGCTTCAATTAGGCTCGCTTTACACGAAGAGCCACCACTAATCCGTTCAGATAACGCACTACCAGCAACTCGATTTAATCATTCGATTTCGAATCGATTTATTATACCTATCCAATAAATTTACTGTTCATTAATACGAGTTGACTTTGTCGAAATAATTTGCTAATAGAATTTCTTACCTTAACATTATTTAAAGTTCTATATGCATTATTATTTACTTGGTTCTAGTAGAACTATAGTTTTACTTCCTTTAGACCAGATTTTCAATTTCATACTAGACCAAAACCTACGCGATTTTTTTTACGTTTTACTTAATTGTGTAAATATTTTACGATAATAATCGATTACCTGATTCAAACTCACGATGATATGTCCGTACTCTAAATCTACTACAGCTTCGATCTTTTTTTCCTCAGATACCATTTCCTTATTATATGTTCAATAACACGCACGTGTAATGAACACTCTATAGAAGCTGAATATGCGAACCAACGTCCAGATGGTTGGGATTGTACATTTAATTGCCTATTAAAGAGCGATAGCTTTTAAAATGCATGTAATGGCTCAGAGTGTTCCATTCAGGTTAACATACTTAAATAGCTAGAATAGCGCATTATTAACCTAAAGAGATTTAATAGCGAACACAATTAACTAAGCCCACGGGCGTCTTGTCCTAACTCAAATGCAAATAGCCTATCGCACTGAATAAGGCAATAAGATTACATTGTGAGGGGCCAATAGCTTATCTCTGCATCTCTAATGGTTTCAGCGTTTAATTTATAGCAATAAAATAGATAAATTGCGATCAAAAACGTTCCGCGTTCCTTTTAAACGTATCAATGGAATGTCTCAGTCTGTTTATGACTGATAGACTAACAAGATTATGCGAATATAAAAGTGAAGAATCGATACATTTTGGCTTGATTAAAAACTTTCTTTTTTTTAGTAAATTGTGATATGTGTACTAAATGAAGTCTTAATAAAAATAATATTTCATCTATTCTAATTTACTTACTTCTGCGTAGTTTCAGACAAAGGATAAAAGAAGATGCATCCTAAAATGAATCTTAGATTGCGTCTTATCACATTTGAATAAGTCCTTTTTTTTTAAATTACTATTATATGTTTAGGTAAGACGAGAAGTTCAGTAAAGAAAGACAAAACAAGTGGTTGTACAACCACTGCTGTGAACTCTACACAAACATAACCCTCAATAAGACCTTGTTGCGACACGAAATGTTGAAACAAAAGAAACTGAAGTAACATAGCTCTTAAATAATCGATTATAGCCCGATGAAAGTCCGAGTCGTACGATCCCTTAAACATTTATTGACCATTAAACATTCAACGTACTCCGCAACGGTACTAGCAGTACCTTTAAAGACGCTCGAGACTTTAATAGTCTTTGTATCCAGATGTTCAACATCTACTTTTTTTACTTTAGTTTGGATATTTTTTTCTCCATACACATCTTTGTAACTTATAATTTGCATACGTATTTTTCCTTCTTTACATTTTAATTGATATTCAAATAGTAAATATAACGATACGGAATTGCATTAATTTCAATTTAGTTCTTATTAGCATCAATTAAAAATTCGACAAGAATTGCTAAGCTCGTAAAAAAGATGGCCGTTGAGCTGAAAGCTTATAAGACAGCAACAACGAATAAAATAACGAAGAGTAGATAAACTTCAAGAAACCCTACTCTAGAAATATACTGACAATCTTGTTAAGGATGAAGGGGCCAGGGTAAACTGATCGTTGTGTCGATCTATGAAAGCCTAAGTCCAGCAACGAACGTCTATTCACTGATGATTATTAGCATCATTAACCAAAAACCTCTGTTTGCGTAAACTTTCACTAAGAGTCCTGTATAGGGGAATTAATAGATATTTTATAACGATATTCAAAAGGACGTCATTGTTATTCTAAATGTTAGGTACTACAGTTTATTCCAAATTAAGGCCTAAAAAATATTTTATACTTTCATTCGAAATGCTGTAATTTTGTGGAAATTGTGATATAAATTTAAGTAATCATAATTACTTAAAATCTAATAATAAAAATAAAATAAAAATAAAAAATAATAATAAAAATAAAAATAAAATAAAATAATAATAAAAATAATTACTTAAAGCAATCATAAATTTAAGTATCAAAGTAAATAAGTGATATAAATTGTATAATATTCGCAAATATTTTGGAATATACCAATAATATTAGCGTTAAAAGTAGGCTGAACGTACACATTCCTTACAAGGCTTATGTCTTGATTTGGAACAGCGTATACACCAATGTCTTCTTATGCGACTTACCAAATAAAAAATATACTACAGGTTTTCGGGAATCGGCGTTCCTATACGCCTTGACAGCAGCAGGAGTGGCACACGCCATTGCCCGAGCGTGTGCCCAGGGCCGTCTCCTGTCGTGTGGCTGCGATCCCTTGGGTTACCGCACCTCACACGATCCCAGGGGACGAGCGAGGGCCAATAAATGGGAATGGAGCGGATGCTCCCACAACCTGGGATACGGGATGGAATTCACCAAGAAGTTTCTCGATGTTAGAGAACAGGTAGATGATCTGCAGTCCAAAATCAATGTGCACAACAACAACGCGGGGAGATCGGTGAGTGAAATTTGTGCATTTATTTTGTACTGTTATTTATTACAGTATTATTTTATTGTTATTCATTAATCGTTTATTCATGTTGTATTGTGTGTATTTTATTTATTACTTTCTTAATTCATCGTTTATATTTATTTAATTAATTTGTTTATTTTGACAGGACAATACATTCCGTATGTTATTTCGTAAATTAGTTGCAATTCGGACATAGCTCTTCTTCCTAGTTTCTATCAAAGTATATATATTCTATTATTTTTGGGATCTCTTAATATTGTTTCAATCTAACCACATTTATTCAATCCTAACACATCTGCATAGATGAGAGAGTAAGGGTTGCATTTTTGTGAGTTTGCGTTTTTCTTGCGTTTGTCTTTTAAAAATTGTGTTTATCTATCTAGTTATCATTATAACAAAATCTGTAATAGGAACTTACTAATAGAAATAAAAGATAAAATAGTTTTGAAGCAAGAATTAAATCACTTGACAATTAGAACAACAAAGAAATCGTACGGGTGGCTGCACTCAGTCGCCTTTGATCTACAAAACAAAAATATAGGGGAGAGCGTACTATCAAAAGACACAACTAAGACTTTGATGGCTCTCCAATTGACTTCATTAACAATAAGCATGCATGATATATTCATAACTTCAGGGGTGAATAGGATTTACTTCGGAACACGTTGTAGAGGTTGTAGAAAGAAATATTCTATGTGATATTTTTTTGAACTATAGTTAGGTTAAGGTCAATAAACTACAACTTATTTTTATTTTTTTTATTTTATCTTTGGTACCCTTAAGTAAGACGTAGGAATGTCTATTTGCTTTTAATGTAAACTTGTACTTAAATAATGTGATAAAAATGAATTGATGGCTGACACAACGAAGACGTAATAAGGTCTCACTAGCATCAAGTTTACTTTTTAATTTTGCTTTACAAAACCAGAATCAAGTTTAATTTTTATAAATATTATAATGCAAATTCTTTCATATACCTTTTATTTATTATGATAACAAAAGTTTTCACGTGCCCATAAAAAAGCGTCGACCAAAAACAATATTCCGAAAATATCAACCAATAAAATTTTACGACCTTAAACATCTCTTGATAGTCTGTTAAAAGTAATCACAAAAACATTTCAATGGCTTAATCAGACGCACCAAATTACAGGGCAGCGGGTCGGTTGTTTTCCCTGACCATAAAACAATGTGACACGTAGCGTATACCTCTATTTTGACATAACGACCATTATTACCTCACGGCATGCAACTGTCCACTTTATTGTGAAACTTCATGTAATAGGAAACAAAGTGAGAGATATAATTCTTAACGGGTCAGGTAAGGCAAGCTATTTTAAAGGTGAAATTATGTAGGTGCCCAAATGGATGACGGAGGCGTCAGACGTGGAATGCAACACTTATTTAGTTCGAATTGAAGAGCGGTTTGTGGGAGGGGCCCTTTGTAATCACCAATCTGGGTGGTCCGTTTGACCGTTACGATTGTACATAAAATAAAATATACAGGAAGCTGCCTACGTCACTCTTAACATAACATTGTAATCTTATAAACGTTCTAATAACGTATCGTATCGTATATATATATATATATATA
>DWLR01002408.1:0-15521 GCA_018246295.1 Papilio alexanor hazarajatica | reverse complement strand
GGTTGGTATTGGTAATATGGTACCTCAGTATCCACAAAAGCATATTTAAGGGCGAGTTGCTGATGGATGATCTTGGCTTATTATTATTATTATTATTATTACAGATACCGGGAGCATGCCAGTATACATTTTGTTATCTTATTATACATATAAACATCATTATCAATCCTCCATCAGTATAGCATCAAAGCAACATTGATATTCTAAGAACATCTAGATTATCCACACGTGTGGGTTAACCCTCGTATAAATGTGGCTATATGCGTACCGCGTTACTCGCCCCGGTCAGTATAAAATGTTGCCACAACTTCTGGAACCGTAAAGAAATGGCTGTACAACTTTATTACGGGCTACGTTGCAAGCCTCCGTGGCGAAATAGATGACCGCTACGTGCTGATCTGGGGTACTATTGATAGACTTGTATTATGCATTAAGTTTACTAAAAATCTTTTATGATCTACAGATAAAACGTCATATTTTGTTAACTTGTTACGGTACCTATTTTGTATAATAAAATAGCTAGTATGCAATTTTAATTGACTTCAAAAATAGGGAGAGGTTCTCAGTTTTGTTACCTTAAAACTTCCACTTGGTTAAATAAGACAAGCCCAGTTTAGGACTTGTAATGAGACATTATACAAAATTATGTTAAGATGAAGATAAAGTTGGTTTTATTTTCGTTAATTTTTTTTTAAATATTATAAAATAACGAATAAACTGCAATAAACTTGCAATCATACCTTATTTTTAAATTTAACTAAGTATTAAATGTGTGAGTGTAAAGCAATCAGCTGAAAATCAGCGCAGGGATGGCTTTCGTCATCCTGCATAAGCTGAGCTGCTAACCTTTTTCCACATTTTATTTTTAAATTGTTTCTTTCTTTCTTTCTTTGACCGTGGCAGTAAGTATACAAGATTAAATAAATATGAAAAAAAGCTATTTTTTAATACTACAAACGACAAAACAAGATGTGAAAAGAAATAATAGATATAATTCTTAAATTAAATTATAAGTTAATTCCTAGTAATACTTATCGATATCGAATGTTAAACACCAATCTATTGGTTGAACGTTCGATATCTACAAATAACATCGACAGCTTAAACTGACTGATGACAAATGGCATGTCATAGTCTAATGTCAACTTATTTATTTTATACCATTCATACCAACTGAACTGTTTCAATACCACGTAAAGTAAAAACGTTTAAAAAGTCAAAATAATATCAAAGCGTAGTGCAAAAGGTTTAATAAAAATGAATAATATTTATTTAAAAAAAATTATAGATATAAATTTTTAGTCAAGAAACTCTCGCGGGCGTTCTCAGAATATCCTATATGATCAATGGTATTGATACGCATAGAGAACAATATACAAACATATTGGGCCCAGAAATGTATGGAGGCATGACTTTCTTTGTTAGAAACTTACCGAACTATTCCTCAATATGGAGCTAATCATGTTTTTACGCATTTAATTTTATTTAGTAACATATGAAGATGAAGAGAACATTTCTTAAATATTTTTAAATTATTTTATTTACATTTTATAAATCTTTATTATTTGATTGCGAATAACAAAATTGGTGGTGCATTTGATCAGCAGCTGATCTGCAATTACGTACATATTGAAATACCCATTGAACCCAAGGCTAATGTTGGGCTGCTAACATCTTCTGTGCTGTTGAAACAAATCAATATGTAACATTAACACTTGAACTTCGAGCGCAGGCTGCAGCAGAACGCCCAACTTCTGGCAGAATCAATCCAATCAATTTAATTCAAATTCAGCGTGTTTTGTGCTATTTTATAATTTCATATTAAATATCTTATACAATTATGTATATTCCCAAGAAGGGTTAGCGTCAGGCAGGCGGCCGGCCATAAAACTATAGCCAAAACCAGTTGCAGTAAGGACTACAGTAGAGTCCAGGATATATGGAAAAGTAGTACATACTGTGCCGACCCTATGCAAGTGGGAAAAGGACAGGCAGATGATATGAAGATGAAGAGAAATGTGGCGATCGAAACATATAATATTTTTTCGGACGATACAAATTATCTGCTTACTTACAATCATGAAATCTTTGTTGTTTAATCAATCAATAGTTGCGTACAATTACGTTTGTGCAGTAGATATACTATTGATAACATCCAGTAATATGATTTAGCCGGGGCTCGCCCGAGGCGGTATGGACGCTCGTAATCCGCGGCTTTTCAGATCAAGTCGATTCGACCGGACTCTATCAGGGTATTACTATCGGCAGATCACGTTCCTTGATAACGCATTATGTGTTGGTTGGTTGCGTGCGAATGAGATTAATATTTACGATTTTCAATAAAGTTGTAATTATTTTAAAAGTTACATTTATTTTATTAAACATAAAAATTGTTTTTCTCGAAGATGATGGCAAGCGAGTTGGTGATTCAACTGTTGTCAAATGTCTGCCTATATATATGGCCTACAAAAAGGTAAACTACAAATTTGTTTCTCTTGATTAATAATACAAAGGAAACCTACCAAATGAACCACTTTTTTGTTTGCCGCCCTCTATCATGCAAGAAATTATCTTGTAAATGAAAATTACAAATGTTACCGTATGGCTTGAATTCAATACATTAATTCTACTTTCGCTGGCTTTGTGATTTTTTTACATATTAAAGATATGTCTGACATAATATGCAGACCGATGAGAATAGCTATTTTCTGCATCACAAAGCTTTGTTATTGTGGAGTTGATTTCTATATTTACCAATGTATTTATTTTGATAGAAAGGAAAGGTCGTTAAGAACTGTAGGTATTTATTATAGATACAAAACTTGTGTTTGACAAATACCCATTTGATAATAATAAGAGTTTCTAAAAGCGTGTCATACTGCTTCCCTCTGACGACACCTAAACAAAATCGAAACAAAAGTCCGACATAAGACGTTTCGAAGGAATCTTCCTTTGTTCATTTATTTATTTCTTAATTTTTCATCTTTATCATATCATTTCATTATTGTTCATCTACAAAATTACATGTATTTTACAAAAAATATACTTATAGATTAACAACCATGGTGAAAATAAACATGCAGTTTCAATTATAGATAAACACTACATACACAGAGTATAGGTGCTTAAACAGTATTATAAAACTATAGAAGAAAAATTAAATAAAAAAAACTAGTAATATAAAGGTAACACTACAATACTTATTAAAAAGTAATAGTAAAAATAATTTTTACACATGGTTCTAAATAGATTTGTAAGTTTCTGAATGTTAGACGTCTGCAACGGTGATTTGATTCAAAGCCCTGAGAATTTTTGATTTATATACAGATAATTTGTCGTGGAAGAAATCAATTGGATTGTCTTTACTTGTGAAATACTTCAATATTTCACAAGTAAAGAGAGTTCAGTTAATATCTTCATTAATAATGAATTAAAAATATTAAAGGTAGTCATTTTGTTACTGTTTATTTATAGACAGGCTCACAGAACAAAGGTCACATTTTATAAAAAGGATGCAGACTCAATATAAATCGAGTTTCGATTGCATTTCACAGAAAGAGAAAAATTGTTTATTTAGTTATTCAGTTAAAGCATGTAAAATAGCTTATCAAAAATAATATGTTCTTTTTTTATCCAAATCTAATCATCCAAAATATACCTTTTAGGGATAATGAACGGAATTTACATATTTTATCTATAATTAAAAAAGGCGTTTCTCTTGTAAATCAAAAATACTATTGATATAGACATTTGTAATACAACCTTACTATACTTTGAATGACCGGTTGGCGCAGTGGTAAGTTGTTTGCCTCTCACGCTGCAGGTCGTGAATTCGATTCCCATTCGTGGTTTCGTTTGTGTTGTGTCTGGGTGTAATTATCTATATATGTATGTATTTACAAAAGAAAAGTATTAATATATGTAGTATATCAGCTATCTGGTTTCCATAGCACAAGCTCTGCTTAGTTTGGGATCAGATGGCCGTGTGTGAATAATGTCCTAGAATATTATTATTATTAACCCTAGCCATTTAATATATCCATATTTTTGAATCATCAAATCGACTAATTTTGACTGTTTTATAAAATTATCTTCTAAAACAGTTCATTAATATAATGAAGGCTTTTTTTAAGTTATAAGTGTTTTGTGTTTGTAAACATCTTTTACAATTGTAAGCTTATGATTTTTTATACATTTCCTTTTGATGCAGTTCTAACATCACTTTTCTGAAGATATCTGCTCATAAGAGCGGAAACGTTACAGGTTTTCTTTTCGGTCTTGTTCTCTTATTATTTTCAGCCAGATTTCTTTTTCAGTAGTACCAGAACTTGGGTGGTTTTGGTAATTTGACCACTTTAAAGAGAAATATGTTTTAATCTTTATTTTTATTACTATATCTTGTTGGAAAACTGATGTACAAAATCTAAGTCAATCTTAAAATGTGTTCAAATTGAAACAACAGTATATAGTGTGTTGTGGTATCGAATATATGTATTTTTTTACGTTAGGAGCAGGCAAACAAGCAATGGGGGCTTGCATTATGTAAACACTGATAAATATGTATGCGCTGTTCCAAATCAAAACCTAAACTATGTAAACAAAGAAACATCACTATAGATGGCGAGAATATACTATGAAATATTTTCATCGGAAATGTAACTTTGTGAAAATTGTGAGACATAGTGAAGAGATTTTTTATAATATGGATAGTTAATGCTATATATAGTTAATGCTATATACATGTTGCAATGTAAGAAAAAGTTGGTTACTGCAATTAACATTTTGAAATTTACCAATTTTAGCGTCAAAGGTGAGATGTTCCCTAGGTTTACAATCTAGGCTTTGATTTGAAAAGTAAAAACACACATAGCGTGTATTAAAAAGATTTTCTTATTCCCATTTACTTATTTATCTATTATAAAACCAACAGCGTATACAATAAAAAAAATCTACAAAAAAATCAATTATTCAACTCTAAATAAACTACTAAGTAACTAACTAAACTTAAGTAGATAATAATTAAGTTTATCAGCACTAGTAGTTTGCGTTATAGCTGAAGCTACAGAGTAACACAATAAAAACCCACCCGCAGTCGTCACATTTTATATTCAGCGTTATGTCGCGTAGGTAATGATGTCGCAGCATTGACGCACCGCTCGAACGCCATTCTATACAGCATTTGCAGACTCATAACAGATAAGCGAACCCGTATAAGCTATATGCTTTAAGAATATAGAGCAGGCAAATTAATTTTATGTAGTTTTATATAACAATCAATAGTTAATTAAGAAAAAGAAATTCAAGCAGAGAGTGTACTTCCTCCTTAAAGGCCGGCAACGCATCTGCAGTTCCTCTGGTCTTGCGGATGTCCATGGGCGTCGGTTTACTTAATGTTAGGCGACCCGCTGCTCGTTTGCCTCTCTTATTCTATAAGAAAAAAACAATAAGCCTGACTGGTTCCTTGTCCTGTCTTATAAATCTGTTGTCTGTCTTATAAATTTTTCCCTAATGAAAATAGCTCTCTCCTAAATCTTTCCAAAATAACAAACAACCTTAATTTTCCACTCTGTCTTAAACTTTGACGTAATAACACAAGCAAAATGTTAGTTCACGATTTTACGGATTCGTAACAACTGTTTATAAACTGTCAAGAAAGGACAGATCAAACTGTGGATAATTCATTTAGTTCCATAAGTTATGTACTTATACATATATATGGTATTTACTAATTTGTACATAAACCCCATGATATTGTTCGACATCTTATCGAATAAAAAAAAATAACACTGTACTAAAATTTTATTATACATTTCTTAGTTCCTTATTGATGTCATATAAATTATAGATATACATACATAAATCTCTCCAATACAAATGTGTAACTTAAGATTTGTTTAGGTAACAAGGATTTAATCGTTGATTCTAAATCAAAAACGAGTTATTATATAATATAACAAAATCGACTTTAAGTTTAAAATCGTTTTGCTTATAAATAATTTTAAGCAATTTGTAGCCAAGATACGAATCCATTACAATTACATTAAACTCAAACAGGCCTGGGTCTTAAATCTTCCAATATCTAAATTTTCTGGAGTCCCCTTTTCAGGAGTTCTAGAGTCCTGAAGTGGTATACCTTTGAAATCCAAAGTTCAAAACCATTAATGTCATTCAAAATAGCATGGTTTTTATATCTTCTGAGGAAAACGTAAAAAATACAAGCGAATTGAGAACCTCTTCATATTTGAAGTCGGTTAATAAAATACGTTATTGTTTGTTTATTTTTTCTTTTGTAGAACTTCGGAACAACTGTGACGAGGAAATGATGTACTGGCCACATAAAATAAAATACGGCCTCCTTACAGTTTCGATATTGCCAGCACGTACAGAGTTGGTATTAAGGTCCCCATTAAGTTAAAACGCGCGCTCATTCCACTCAATAATAAACTTGATTTCTGCTGAACGAATCGTTACTTCTTTTTCCAGGGCTCGTGGAGAATAAGTATTTTTTTATTGTGTAATATTTACTTTCATCGCAAAACGTTTACGTCAATAATGATTAAGTTACTGTTTCAATGAAAATTATAGTTAAATTAATAAAACTTTCGTGAGACATTTTTTTAATAAACTAATTAAAATAACGGCGTAACTCACGTGTGCACCGGTGTATGTACCGACTAGTTTCAGACCCGTCGGGGGTCCTCCATCAGGGCGAGTGTGAGTGGATTAATGGGCTTGATTCGCGGTCGCGTCACGCCGTGCACCAGACCCAGACGCCCGACGGGTCTGAAACTAGTCGGTACATACACCGGTGCACACGTGAGTTAAGCCGTTATTTTAATTAGTTTATTAAAAAAATGTCTCACGAAAGTTATGGTTTCTTAAAAATAATTCGAATTATCTACTTTAAACTCCGTTATGTATAAAAGTAACAAATAACACCCACCCAGCAGCGTCTCGCCAAGGCAATCGAGTGGGCGCCGTAAATTATATTATATATAGAAATCCGGTTGGTGATCTTATCCTGAAATTAATTTGAAAAAACGAAACGACTGCGGACAGAAACACTATTCATTATTATGTCAAGGTGATTCTTTTGGATGTAGTAGGTACCGTTATTTAAAAAGAAATATGAAATATACACCTTTCAGACGAACCTTAGGATGGTTGGATACGGAAAATAAGAGTCCAATATAAGAGGCATTGTGTTAAACCTCGTTTTAGGCTAGATTTGCAAAGGCTTATAATGGTGACAGTGATAATGACAAAAAATAACATCATTTCTAACCTGAACTCAAATGATGCTGTTGATGCTTAAAGTCAACTACCATTATTTTTCATGTTGTATACTTCTCAATTCCTTGCATTCGAATGTTAAAAAAAGCTGTTTTATATCAGAACATATTATAATTGCAAAATTATTTTCACACATTTAATTTCCGTTTCATCTGCAAGCGGGTAATTGCAACTCAGTGTTGTGGTCTACGCACCAGGAATACTTATGAGCAGAGGAAATAAAACGCGAGCGCGAAATTATTTAGGCTAGAATTCTGTTATTACGCTCGGTTATGCATTGGGGCATAATAATGGCAGGTTGAGGTATTTAGGTCACATACTTCCTTACATATTTCATTTAAATTGTAAATTAGTATAAGTAATCATACCGATACATTAGCTGTGGTATTGATAACGTCCCACTATTGTATAAATTTGATCAAGTTTTATAACGGACAATTCGGCAACAAACATAACACTTACGCCCGTAACCCAGAGGGGTAGACAGAACTTACCAATTTCCATTTACAATTCGACAAAAATTTTAGTATTAAGCAAATAAATAAAGAAATATATTTATTTAGTAAAAAAATTAGACATTTAAATATTACAAACCACGTAAATTATGCCAATATTAAGGTGGCAACGAAGACTTTTTGAAAATGTTGGAGAATGAAACAGTAAGAGAATTAATAAGGAAAGAAAATAAAACAAAGAAATTTTGTGTTGAAAAAAAAGCTGAAATTTTGTTAAAGCGTATCAAATGTAAGCCGACTAGATTGGTATCAAAAGATATAATTTTTTAATAACCTAAAATAAGAGATAAGTAACGTAGGGAATTTTAATATCAGATGTACACCACAAGCCACTCAGATAACCGAAAAAATGAACTTATATAATGCTATAAGCTAATAGTTAACGATAAAACATCTCTGTCCATTAATAGACAATCCATCTGCAATTCTTATGTTCTCTATTTACTTGTAGATGCCTATGAGTAGCGGTCACTTAACATCAAGTGACCTGCCAGCTCATTTGCCACATTTTAGCATAAAAAAGTAATAAACCTGACTAAATATACCCCTATGATATTCCGGAGAAGAATACGCAACTTTAAAATTTTCATTTTGTTATGTAAATAGCATTCGGGCCACATCTGTTCTCGCCGTGTTAAAAGCTGAATGTAAACGAAGCGTATTTTTGATACATATTTGTATAATTACAGATAGAAGCCACGTACCTTTTGCTAGGTAGGTGTTAAAACAGATTTTATTCATAGACCAGTGTTCGTATATTTTAGACTACTGTGCTGGAAAACTTTTAAATTTTCATAAATAGACGCCGGTTTATTTCATTAATCATATTTGGTCCCAGATATTGTGATTTGGAGGGAGGGGAGGCTTGAACCGTACAAAGTCACCCAATGTGTTCTCTTTCAAATTTCATACACAAACAACCTGATGACTTTAGTGGGGTCTTGAGCCCTAAGCGCCCCCAACCCCCCTATGGATCCGCTAATGCGTGGATCCCTAGAACTTGATAATGTGCATTATTTACTATGAAAGATTTTCATTTAACAACACGCCTATAATTTTATTTAACTTTACGAAAACTAGCAATGATACAATTATCATCAGATAAAATATTACAATTTCAATATTTATCAGTTACAATTAACTAAGATGGAAATATTTACACCTTTTTTATTACTTCTACGAAACATTTTGTTTCAATACTCCGAAGCAATAGATGAAAATTTATCCAAGCTTCAAATACGGAAATCACGCAACAATGTTTTAAAGCGGAAAGGCATGTACGTAAAACAAAATATAACAGTCTTTACCGGTTAAAATGGGTAACAATCGGAAATTTAATACATTCTACTCTTATTTTATTTGTTTCGATTGAAACTAAAAATTTGTTTCATATTATTCTTTCATCTTCATAATAAGTTTTTTTTAATCTATTATGTATATTTAACTCGCATATAAAAGAAAATGACTGACTGATTAATACACATCAACTATGAATGCATATAATCTATAGTACTGTAAATTGACTTTAGAAATACAAACAATCGAAAGAAGTTTATTCTGCAGATAATAGTTCAATAATCTTTAAATTTATAAACGAAAACAATAACTACTTCATATTAAAAAATATTAATTTGTAAATATTGTTAGTAATTTATAGCCACGGTACGTCTCATTACCATTAAACCCAAAGAGGGCTTGTCTTAAATCTACCAATACCTCAATTTTCGGTATACCACCACCCAATTTTATTGAACCCAAGATTCAATAAAATTCATAATTAAATGGACCACCTTGCGAATTTGCCCTTTCCAACATTTTTTTTATAAATTGATTCAAAAAGTCAAAGTTCTGAGGTGACAAAAATACGAAAGAAAACACGCAAAGCTCTCGTAACGTAAACTATGTGTCGTTGACCTCAATCCTAGATACCTCGATATAGATAATATTTATATAGATGATATCGATACAGATAATATCGATATATGTAGATAATAATTATTTTTATCATCGGTCCTTGATAACTAGGCAAAGTTAAAATTTTCTTTCATGTTTCTAATCAGGGCAAAATGACGTTTATAAGTCCGTTAAATATACAGGACTTAAGCCAATATAAGGGTGATAAAAATAGATTAAGTAACTTAAAGGCATGTGGAGAATTAAAGAGAAATAAGACACATGTTACAGCTGTATAATAGTGTAGACGATTTTATCGATCGACTGTCTATTCTTGCTTAAGTAAATTTAACGTCACCTAAATTTGGTAGACGGCGGTATTGTACCTTTTCCATTCCGTGGTTCACGACTGATGTGGGAATTTTTTACCGCTAAGCAGGTGTAAAGAAACATTTAATGATATAGAAAGGACTGCTGTTAATATTTTTACTTAATTTCAAGAAAAAAGTAAGCCGTTTCCTTTTCTAACGTCATAGAATATATTTACAATTACATTTAAATGCGGTAAATAAAAAATAGAATACGTTTATACAACCACAGCTTTGCTGGAGTGTTAAGATATATCTTTGGTTTCTAATCGGGTTTTTTTTCTACCATTGGCGACTGAAAGAAGAGAGCAATCAAAATTAAATTAGTTAACCGCTACTACATAAACTCAGGTCACCACTATATTAATAAGAAATAGTATATTATAAAAAAAGAACAACGAAACCGACTAACTGTAGAGTGTCATAGTAGTAGTCCTATGGCACTTCGAGGAACAAAACAAATCGAAAGACACATCACTATTCGAAATCAATCAAGCCGTTTGATGAGTTGGGTTGGGGCATGAGATTTCAATCGAACAGACATACATATGTACATTCCCGCAAAAATCATTACACTCCTCAGTCGGCAGTCGGGCTAAAATATCATAAGGAGATAAAAAGATCTAATGTAGAACATTGCGGTATTGTTTCACAAAATATTTTTACCCATGTCACAAGTTTTCGAAACTTGAACGCCACGACTTTGAAGAGAAAAGTTTAAAACAGAAGTTTGTTTTAAATACAAATGGTTATTTGCTTTTACAACATAGAAAGTCGTAAAGTTTGCCGCCGTCCCTAGTGGCTTATTTTACCGTCGAATTATTTAGAATTCAAACCTCAGATTCCTCGTACGGTCTGCCACATGTCCTAAATACAATGAAAAAGTGACTTAGTTCATTTAATTTTATAGTTTTAAAGATATATTAATAAGAAGTGCTATTTTAATTCAACTTTCGTTTGTAAATTTATAAATTCTTTTGAGTAATTTTTATGCGGTACCTGGCGATATAGGGAAAGCGTAGGGAGAGGACCATTTGTAATACCGTAAATGTTTTTATTTGTACTTCTATATTAAGAGTTTTTATTTTGTTATTTTTATTTGTTAATAAATAAATAAATACGCTTTTTTAATCTATTTTTTCTTATTTTTAATTTAGTTGTTTCTAGTTTTTGTATTCTATAAAATTTAAATTAAGGGTTTCTGAGTAAAGAGCACACTGCAGCTTTTGAATTACCACAAATTTACCAAACAGAAAAAGGCAGGAAACATTTAAAATTCCTTATGCTGTTTTGCACTGGTGCTCATAATTTGATGGCCGAAGAGTTTTAGAAGAATTTTGATAGATTTGGCTAGATTGAAATAATTTAAAAATAAAACAGTATATTCGTTTATAATATATCTAGACAAAGAATCAGATATTTGTGCTTTACTTTCAATTAGTCTTACTCTTTTATTACGAGTATATATAAACTATTTTTATGCATGGTGGAAAATAAATGATTAACTCTTTAATTAACAATATATATATATATATAACTTATTCAGCAATGTGAACTGAGAAAGAAGAGAGGAGTATTTATTTGAAATATAACTTTTCTTGGTTATGATATTGCGTACACATGAGACTATTCGATCAAGTAGCTATTTTGGTTCGGTAAAAACAAGCATAACGGCCTACTGAGAGATCGTAATGCGGAGGTAGGTTGGAGTAATAAATAACATCCTTGGGGATGGTTTCATAAATTTAATCTTTTGTTGTCGAGGGAAATCATCTTGAATAATAACACGGTGACATTGTAAATTAGTGGTTTGTCGCAACTGATGGGATGAACTTTTTGTCATTGCTTTTATTAAATGTTTGACCTATATACAAAAATGTTTTCCACTTTATTTTCGGATAAGATTTTTTTTATTATTTCCCAAGTTACAGGAGGTTAATGATTTTTACTGTATGTATGTTTGTCCATTCCATTGTCAACTACTGTCGCCTAAATGGCTTAACCAATTGGAGCGATGGTGTTATTCGATTCATGTCCTTTCCGGTGTTTCGTAATACTCTAGGTAAGGTTCTGGGGCTTATATATGGTTTTATTATTTAATTAATAGTTTTAACTAAGTAATCTGAAACTAGCAGAAACTAGTGTCACTTGTGTACATTTTTATTATTATTATAATAATCATAATTATTATATAGGTAATACAGTGTTTATCTAATGATTGTTTTGTGTTATATGGATTTGTGTATCAGATGTAAGTAGTTCAACATAGTATAATGAGTGTTCTGTCGCTAACAAACTGCACGGCGATTTGGCGACATATTCGATTTTGTAAGCTTATAAAATTCTATTGGAAATGAAGAAATAAAAAATAAATATATCTAAGTAAATTTGTGTCGTTTAGGAAACTATCAAAATCCGTCCATCCATTTACCTAATAAAGCGTTAAAATTAATAGTGAAGGCGTTTTTTTACATTATCTTAATATCTTCCAGATACTTTTCTTAAACTAACGAACCGTCAACACAGAATTGTTTCCTCGAATAAGTCTAGACGATGCGAATGAACAAAAGTAGCCAGAAATTTCGGTTTGATTCTTTTGCAAAAGTCGCGTTGATGTCAGCGTCGCAATCTCTGGTACAGGCTTTGCTGCATCGGCTTTGATGTTTTTCTATTCTTTTATGGCAGTGACTTCACCCTGTGTGGTGGAGCCAAAACAGAGTTTAAAACAAAGCTTTACTTGCTCACTTCACTTTCCATTTTGATTACCTTTCTTTCTTTTATGCAATCCAAACTACATTCTGTGATATATTTATTTATATATTAATAGTATTACGTCTCTATTATTTAAAAAAATATATTCAAAATAAACAACACTCACGTCCGTCCGCTAAAAGAGTACTCAGATATTATACATTTTAGAGCATTTACCACTTTTCTGGTACGTCTCCACTGCTTTTATAATAAGTTTATCCATTGCTGGTGGTATTAATATGCTCTTTCTTAATATTATAATAATATTCTTAATATGTAATTTCTAATAGACTTTTAATCGATTGCGTCTTAATTTTTCGAGTTCGCTAAAAAAATAGATAGAGATCCTTAACGTTTAGTAGATGTAAAAATGATCTCAATCTTTAAACTTTTATCGTTCGCTTCCACTTTCGAGGTTCATAGCACATCCTAATCTAAGTAACACATTTATTAATATTACAACTCGACCGTTTTATAAACTCTATTAAAAATTACTAATCTAATTCTGTTGTATTTTAACTTCATATAGTATGTAATATATAGAAATCTATAAATACGTTTAATTTGGCAAGCCTTTTGTTTGTTCATAAGTTTAGCCTACACAAATTCTTGTGCAAATACGACTATCTGTAATACACATTATGTACGAGTAAATACTAACCGTATTTGATAAATTTGCATGGTCAGTAACTTTCAGGTTTTTGTTTGGATCACATGCGTTACTTTCAACCCGTGCCAGCTTCGCTCGGGTGGAGAACCAAACAAAACAATATGACCTATCTTACTCTCGGATTATACTCGTAGATAGAAGAGATTTCTATTAGTGAATAATTTTTGAAATCGGTTCAGTAATTTTTGACTTTATCCGGAACAAACAAACAATCTGTAACTGTATTAACATATATTGTAGTTTTGGTTTATATTATTTGTGTTTTATTTTATTATTGTCAAACATAATTGTTTGTATTTTTGTCTTCTTTCTATTCACTACGTCTTACTACCATACATAAAAATGTATTACAACATACTACAATAGTTTTATTTATATATTCATTACAAAATGGATCGACGAAACGGGCTGTGTCGCTTAGCAATGAAACCTAAAACATCGACTGAATATAGAATAGCCGAATGATTCATATCGTAGCTGGCATTTTTTCGTCAATATAGGGTTCGGAAACGTCTGATTTATGGTGCGTCGTAAAGACGGTGCCAGTTCGAGACGGACACAGACAAAAGTCAGCGTATGTGTTTGACTTATCGCAGAACTGATACGCGTGTTAAAAGACTGAAGTTGGGACTTTGTACGATAGTTTCATTACAGGGCTTTTATAAGACTCTTCCCAATGCTATATAACATTCAAAAGAAAGTCAAAAAAGGAAGTCAAATTAACTATGGTAAGAGACTCAAGATTTCTTTAGTAACTCGGAAGAATTATTAATTTATTTCTTTTATTTCCGAGTTACTAGCTCTTATGACAATAGCCTGAGAAAAATTATATGCCGGTTATTACTTCACACAGTCATACTAAACTTAACCGATATTATATAAAAACTATTATTAATATTATCTAAAAAAGCTTGTTAAAGAAAAGATATCTTTGTATTATTTCACAATTATTGATAATTTATAATATGCCTAGTCCAATAAAAAATTGGCGAAATTTACAATTTGTCGGTGACATCACTTTGGGTTCGAACAAATTTATTTTAGATCATAGAACTGTACTCTTAGTGGTAGGGCTAAATTACTTTCGACACCATTACTCGTATCATTTGTTTGGCTCTCTTTATACGTTAATTGCATTGCCAGAGAGAGGGCAAAAAAGACGACGAAAATTCTCCGGAGCACTCAAAGGAGAGGCAATTAGAAATGTAATATTCAAGCTCGTGTTAAAACTCGTAATTATGAACTGATTATCCAGCTTTGAGCTGGATTTTTAGATGAAAAACTATATTTGAATAATAAATGTAATTGTGACTAAAATAAAAAATGACACTAACTTGCATTTTATGCATAAAATGGTAGTATATTTATATGCTATAATCGCAAATCAATGCTTAGAATGTCTACTATGCTTTTTCGGTTAATGATTTAATGATTAGTAGCTTATATCTAGGATACTTTGTAAGTAAATAAATGTAAGTCATACATTTTTGAAATATTGAAAGCTACCATAGCACTCTTTGTAATCGATCAATTTGTACATATTATGTCCCTCCATATGAAATTGGCGTTTTGTACGGGATCAATATAAAGTCATTTTTTTTTGTAAAATATATTTATTTAATCAAAGTATGCCGTAGTTACCTATGCACCTTTGCCATCTCATAGGTAGTTAATTGGTCCCTTTACTAAAAAAAAACATAGGGGCGCGAATCAATAAACTCATTGAAGGCGGTTTGGAGTGCCGCATCGGAGTTGAATTTTTTTCCTTGTAAGAAGTTGTCCAAATTCCAGAAAAAATGGTAATCTGTAAGGTCCGGGGAGTACGGTGAAAGTCGCAGACATTCAAATTGTAGCCCATCTAACATTGCGGTTGTTTGTTGTGCAGTGTGTGGTCTTGCGTTGTCATGAAGCAGCAGTGGCCTAGAGCGATTGACCAATCTCGATTGTTTCGCAGCTAGTTCCTCCTTCATGGTTTGCAGTTACTGACAATAGATATCTGCCGTAATCGTTTGGCCAGATTTTAGAAAGCTG
>DWLR01002407.1:0-15521 GCA_018246295.1 Papilio alexanor hazarajatica | reverse complement strand
CCTACTACGTGTAGCCCTAGTGCGTCCGAGTGCCGATCTTATTGTGCACCCGGGTGTGTGCTTAGGTCTAACTAAAAACTATCCGTGGGCTCTAAATGGCCAATACGTGGACCAACGTTGACGAGGGCACTACCCAAGGCCAGTGGTGGAGGTCCCTTCCGAATTACGCTGATGGAGAAACGCGGGCGAACGGGGCTGCCCGACTAGCTTCGTTATCACCGTTAGGTATCCGCTAGCCTTATTCAAAAAGATGCGTCGTTAAAAACGTTGCTCCGCGCGGTGAAAACTGCACTTCGCAACGCCTTGCACGCTGTTCCCGAAATCGGAAACAATACCAGTAATGACGTCTACCGAGAAACAAGAAATTCACTTGCCAGATGTCAGACGCAATGAAAATTACGCTGAACAGCCGGCTTGCGAACAAAGGATGGCGGCGCTTTTGTGGCGCGCACCTGCGCAACGGATTACCCGAACTATTATCGGGCGGAGCGACAGTTGTCAGGCGAACGAAGCACGTCCGTTCGGCTCGACGGTCTGTAACGGAGTGTCACAAACAGATCGGGTGAATGAGTCCAGGTACTGCAAATGTGTTGCTGGCCTTTAAGAAAGGTGTACTCGTAAGAGCCTTGTGTTCTGTGGATTATGGTCTCTTCTTGAAGGGTTATGGTTGCAGATTTTTCGTTTTTTTAAACAAAACAAATTGTTATTATTGTCACTATTGAATTTTATAATTCAATAATAACAATAATTCAAAAGTGAATAAATAATCTTATGAACCTAAAAGTGCACATTTTTTCCGTTTCTTCTATGATGTACCTAAAAATTACAAAAAGTTTTTAAAAATAGTAAATTAAATACCGTATTTTGTAATATTCCACAAAAAAGTTGTATTAGAAAATAAAATTGGTAGAGCAGATACAATTAAAAAGAACTTCAAACTGTTTGTAACAAAAGTAATTGTTTACTTTTTTACTATGTTTTTAAACATTCAAAAACAGCTGATTGTCAAACAAAGTTTTTAGGTTATATTTTGGTTATTACTACAACATATAGAAATACAGTACTAAAATTGTAAGCAGTTATTACTGGATATATTTGATGTACCACTACTGTATTCACGAGATCAAAGGTCAAATCGAGTGATATTAGATGATGATGTCGCGTGCTTCATATAATATTATGAGGATAACATGATTTCGCTTGGTCGCGTGGACACACGCGCCAAGGTCATTTTTTGCTATAACTGCAAATAAGAACGATTTGTCAGACATCGTCTAAATCGCATGTAGTACGCCGATGAGTTTTGTGGGGTTACTACGTTATTTATTAGTGAGTAGAGTAATAGTTAGGATGTCATCAAGTAAACACTCTTACGAGGTTAGTGGTGTAACAAGAAATATATAACGGCGTCCCAACGGGTGCTTGTAATTACAAAAGCCCCACTTGTTAAAATAGTAACTTTCTGTTTTAAGATAAATTCATTCAGTTTTTCTTGAATCTTTAACAATTCCTTAGTGCTAGTATTGCTGCTCCTACTCCGCTATAGTATTGTTTATATTTACTAAACATAATTTTCAAATGTTTAGAAAAGTTATGCTTTAAGACAATTGCATAATATTTTAATAACTTATGGTACCTGTATAAACATTATTGTATCTCAATGTTTTAGGAAGCTGTGACGAAATTAAATTTACTGCAATCAAATAAATCAACTATAGAACAAATAAGAAGAGATATAAAATTAGGCCAAGTAAGTATCATGTTATTAATTATTTGTTATAATATACCATATGAAGGAACCAAGACTTTATCTTAATTTATTGTGTTAACTCATACTACACTACAATTGGCTGTTTCAAAACTTTGGATTTAACCATCTAATCTCTCCCCCTTGAAGTTTAAACAAAATGTTACTTTATGTTTTTGGCACTATAGAAAATAAAAGAAATGTGATATTTGTTATTTTAATATTATTTTCAATCTTTTCAGAAATGTACAAACATAGAGGATATGGAGAATTACTTGTTCCGAACTGGCATTACTTTATCAATGCTGGATCACCTGTCTGTCATACATGTTGCTGGCACCAAGGGAAAGGTAAATAACTTTGATATTAAAACAACAGCTAACTGTGATAGAACCCTCAATAACAACAACATCAGTTTCACAAATAGGCCGACTCAACTGGTGAAATACCACAACCTCACAGAACACAGGCTAGAAGTAATCTGGTTAACATATGTAGTGCTAGAAACCCTCCAAATCCACGTTTCTATCCTTTTCTAATAAGGAAAAGATGGGAAGGAGAAGTGGATTCCACAGGAGGAAATGGAAGGGGATAGACAATTTTTTCTGTTTATTCCCTCATCTCTCCATTAATGGTAGGCAACATGTCAGCGACACACTGGCTTGTTACGGGTGCCTATGGGTGGCGGACACACAGTTGGGGAGCCATGTTCTTGTTTTCCACCTTGTATAAAAAGTGCATAAAATATGACTAAGATATAACTACAATATTTCAATTACCTTTCTGAGACTCATTGGAAACATTTAGAAGAGTTATGGTTGTGCTGTCCACCCTTTCCAGGAAAGTTGAATAGAGTGGATAAGGAAATAGAGAGAAGGAAGAGGATGAGAAATAGATGGTTCCTGTGCTGTGTTGTCTCCCACCTCAGCCTATGATCCTCCACTGCTGGACAAAGGCCTCCCCCATTCATCGCATCATTTTGTAATGTGCCATAATCGCCACGCTTGGCAGGCGGGTTGGCGATCGCAATATGTTGCACCATACTAAGAAAAGGACGCTCCTGCCCGTCCTCCGGTGGTCTTTTCATTCAGACACACCTTAAATAATACTTTGTAACAATGTTGTACTTTCTGAGTCAAATTGTATTAAGTACAAATATTAAAACATATTAGAGCTGTTTATTTTTAAATCTATCATATTTCTTCTGCAAAGTGTTAAAGATAAAATTACATCAACAATTATGCTATATGGCCTTCTTTAATTATTATCAATGAGCTATTAGGTATATACTATAAACACCATGCAGATATATGTATATGTGTAATATATTACAATTGTATTACAATAATTTTTTAATTTAATTCTCATGCTCAATTAGTCGAAGGTACTTCAGAGTTTTTGTCACTTGTTGCTTTGATATTTCATTTGTATTTTTTGACATAATAAATCAAGGGGTCAATAACAGCTAGCCAAGAGACTAGTGAAAACGTTAATTTTTTTCTGATTAAATAAGAACACGAAATTAATTTGTTAGTCAATTCCATCTATTTATTTATCACTATTTAACATTGGTCACAACAGTGTATGGTGTAGTTAAATTCATGAATTGGCTAGTTGAAATTTCCTATGGGAACTTGCTGTACAGATAATAAGTAAACTAATATGTTCAGGGTTCTACGAGTGCGATGTGCGAGTCGGTGCTGCGTGAGCACGGCTACAGAACTGGCTTCTACTCGTCGCCGCACCTGGTGGCTGTGCGCGAGCGTATTCGTCTCGACGGCTGCATAGTCGACAAGGACACCTTCGCAAGACATTTCCACGACGTCTACGATCGATTGTATGCCACCCAGGTAATTTATCATATTGTTCCAAATAATGTTGCCCAATTACGGATCAATTTACATTAAAATGTGAAAATATTGAATCCAGTCATGGATCTATATATACAGTATACAGTACACAGTTTACAGTACTTATATGAATATGTACTATACATATAAGTACTGTATCTTCCTGGTAGCGCATCTGTAATTGTTTCGGTTGTTGTGGATTTTGACAAGTAAAAACAAGTGAAATTTGAATGCAGAAGCCTTGATAAATTGTCTATATTGTTGATATAACTCTACACCTGTACACTAACGACTAAACACATTTTACATTAAATTGTTACAGAGCTACGACAGTGATATGCCTAAGTATTTTGCTTTCCTTACGGTGCTAGCCTACAATGTGTTCCTTAAGGAGAAGGTGGATGTGGCCATTGTGGAAGTGGGTATTGGTGGTGTCGTAGACTATACTAACGTACTCAGGTAATGCATTCAAATTTTACCCATTACTAATTTTAAAGGCTTATTTTATCAGAAATAAAAAAAAATATCATATTATACAATGACACTACAGTTCATTGATGACATAGTCGTGCCCCGCAACCAATGAAATCGTTCCAAATTAGAAATTCGTTTTAGGGTGACCAGTTCAAAATTACTTTAGAACACAATGGTTGTCCTGTCTGTTGTGTGTTAACTGAATTAAATTTAAAAATAAATACATCACCTATTCATAAAAATAAAAGAGTTTGTTAATTCATAGCCGAGAAAGTAAAGTAGTTTTAAATGTTTTCAAGTACAAAAAAAAGTTTAAAAACTTTTAATAGTTTAAATGCTACTGTGGGCAGTATAGTACAAAAAGAGCAACTGATGCGATGTAACTGAGAGAACATTTCATGGTATTCTTAGTGAAAAAAGGAACATAACAAATTAAAATTGTTAGTGAAAATAAGAACCTGGCTGTCAATGATTGATAAATATGAAAATTAGACAAACATACTGACTTCCCCCAAACCCGTCACCCGAAGGCCATGGGGACGAGTAGAGCAAGCCTTCTCAGTCCCATTTCTACGTCCCGCCGCCGACCACAAAATGGCTACAAGGGGTAGAGTAAACCACCTGCGGGCAATCCGTCTCCTTTTTCATTGGTTCGTCAAGCAACTAGAATTTTAAATTGATATATTTGTGTATTCTCAGCATTGTATTTACAAAGACATTAATCTCAAAGGAAAGTTCCGGTGGTTGGTATAACTGCTCTAGGCCTTGACCATACCTCGATCTTGGGCACCACGCTTCCGAAGATCGCGGAGGCAAAGGCCGGGATCATGAAGCGTGGCTGTGAGACGTACACAGTGCAGCAACCACCCGACGCTATGGATGTGCTTGTGAGAGTTGCCAGTAATGTTCAGGTATAGACAATATCATGTTTTTCAAAGTTTTGTCTTTGCTAAAATATACCAAAAAATAATACTGGTCGGCGTCAGGCAGGCGGCCGGCCATACAAACTATAGCCGAAACTAGTCACAGTGTGTATTACAATAGAGTCTAGATATGGAAGAGTAATATATTGTGCCAACTCTATTTATATAGAAAAATGTTATCTAATCTATATAGAAAACGGACGACGTAAACAGCAATAAAAATTGATTGTTAAGTGGTAGCCAAAGTTTATGAAATGAATAACGTGACATTTAGCAGGAGTAGTTTTTGTTTACTTATTACAAACAGTTGTTAAACTTCTTTTATTCTTTTCAGTGTTCCTTAAACATAGTTCCAAATTATAATTCATACACTTTTGAAAATGGTCTGAAACTCCAACTTCCCGTTGAAATAGAAGCTTATCGCATGAACGCATCTCTTGCTATACAATTAGCGCATGCTTGGATGCGTAAAAGTACAAGGGATCCACAAATTAATGGAATTTCAAGAAAAAAAACTACAAATGGTATATCGCCAAGTGAAAAGGAATGTGAAGAAAACGGTGATGTTACTGATAATGTTGATAGCATAATTACAAAGCTACCAAATAAAACTATACAAGGATTATCTGGGTGTAAGTGGCCTGGCAGGTACCAAGTTATTGAAAAGGATTATGCCACTTTTTATCTAGATGGCGCGCATACAAAAGAATCTATGGAAATTTGCGCACAGTGGTTCAAAAATAATAATCGGTAAGGTTTTTATTTTTCTTTAGAACTGTCATAACATAATGATGAAATATACTCTCAGGTAATTTTGCATGATTCATGCAAGCAATAATAATAGTAATACCCTTTTGTGTGTCTTAAAAATTTAAGGATTTAACTTGACCGTAATGGAAGCAAACAAAAAACAAGATGTTAAGTGATCATAGCATTACTCAATTGACTGTCATCAGTGACACGGCGTTGACATGTGTTGGTTGTTGATGCAGTGTGTTCTCAGACGACACAATTGTGATGGCTATGGTTCTCCCAAAGTATTTTTTTTTTTGTTCTAGTTTAGTTTCAAACCTAAACTGTATTATCAACTAATTCACTGAACAACAACATCATCAGATAAATCATACATTTTTTTTACTCTTGTAGGCATTTAAATGTTGAGGTTCAAAAAGGGAAAATAAAATAAGACATTTTTTCCTTTGTATTACTGGTCTATTATAAAAAAATATAAAACTAAAAACTTGTAAAAGCAGTTTAATATTTAGTTATGTATAGTATCACAATATAGAATTAAAATATTCATGATATAATTTGGTATCATTAATAATACCAATGTAACATTTGCTTATTTTTCATCCTTAGGGCAAGTACTTAGAAGTATTCATAAATAACAATATTTAGAACATAATCAGCAAGCTCTCACAATGCTTTGACATAGATAATGCTTAATTATTAAAATAGAAATATCTATGACTCTATTGTAAGTTGAGTGTCATTTACATCTAAAAGTCTATCAATATCTATTAACCATGTTATTAAACGGTCTAAGTATCCACCATCTTGTTTATAACTAAGTAATAGTAACTGCATATGCTGGAATGCAGTCGGCTCCTCCAGCAAGTAATATAATCTATGGTCTCTGTGAGATAGTAACTTTATAAAAATAATGGCTATGAGATTCCACTGTATAGGCTTAAAGGTGATGTTGTTTGCTCTTAACTTGAATGTGTTAACAAGCAGTCGTATATCGGAACTGATGGTCAATGCTGACAAGTGTAGAGATCGAAGTATATCCGGTAGGACTTTATTTAATTGTTGACATACAATTTTTCTTCGTAATGCATTTTGTGCATTCTTGTCAACTAATGGCAATTGGGTTGTCACACTCTCTTCCTCTGTAGAATCTGTTTGTGAAACTGCCAAAATGTTTTTGTTGGGTACAGGAATATCCATCTCTCCAGAGAAAAATGCTTTAACTTTCAATTGCATCTTTTTACTTTCCTCCTGTAATATGGAATAATCTGGCAAAGGCTTTGTTTCTCGTTGCAATGTTTGTGCATCATACTTCTTATCTTCCAATTCTAACATATTCAATTTCCGACACAGAGCTTGATATTGGTCATATGTGTTTGAATTGTAGAATATGCTCTTAGCATAGTTATTTAAATATTCTTTTACACATTCTCCTTTGTCTGATACCATTTGTCTCACTCTGTCATCCCCAAATAAAAAGATCATGGTGTCCACAGTGAACCATTCAGCTAAACATTTTTCCACCTCAATTGTTAGTGTTGTTACCGAAGGTTGCTTTCTTTGCTGTTGCTTTTTGGCAGGTGATGAATCTTTATCCTTAATTTTACTTGGTGGATTTATTACTATAGGATCCATTTTTCTCTCTGGCTTTTCAAAAATTTCACCAACTATATTTAAAGGATTTACCTTTTGTGGTTTAAATTTTTCTCCTGTATCATGTTTTGTTATTTCATTATTTTGGTCAGAGATTGTAACATCCTTATATTTTTCTATGCTTGTATCTCTCTCACTATTATCAATCTCTTTACTATCCAGGTTAACACGTTGATCATCATTATTAATTTCTTTTAAGCTAGCATGAGTAAACTCATTTACTGATATAAACATTTCTTTTTCTGGTTCCATTTTTAATCGTTCAGTTTGGCCAAGGTCTACTTCTTGACCCAAACAGCCTACAGAATCTAGAGACAAAAGGTGAAATTTTGGCATTTCTTCATATTCCCTAAACCATAAAGGACTTGTCAGCATTTGCTTCTTGATATGCATTGCAGATTTAAAACAACTGTTGCTGCAAAAACTTTTTCGAGCTGTTATATCGTACACCTTATTTGTTTTTATGGAAATTTTATACTTCTGTTTTGGTATCTCTTTTTCAAGCAATGGTCTTTGGCACAATGGATATCCACAAATTTGTATAATGCACCTCTCTTCTATTACGTCTTCGAAGTGACACTGGTTTATTTCTGGTAAACATTGCAAAAAATATGTTTCCGTTACATTCCTCTCTAGTAAACTTTCGACGATTTTTTGAGCTTTAGCATTACATTCCCGTTTTTTTATTATTGCCTGGCGTATTTGTTCTTTGGTCATTTCCTCAATCTTAGTAGGTTTTTTCTTCTGCTTAACCTCAATCTCCTCCATTATTAGTTGATATAATTTACACAACAAAAGTTTAACCTTAATTTGTCAAGCGCTGGTAATTTGTCAGAATATTAAACGTCACAATGACAATTGCCATTACAAAACCTTTATAAGAATAGTAATTCTTATCACAATATTTTAATTTATTTTTAATTTGTTGATGTTTTGTCACTTTCAACAGTCAAAAATATTATTTATTTATTTTAAATAAAATGGTGTTAGACATTTTTTTCCTTTTAAGTCGTTTGTTGATTAAGCTATTATATTATGTTTGTCTTAAATACATAATTTTTTCTTACAGGTATCACGACAAAAGCTTAATCTTTAGTGCAACTGGTGATAGAGATGCAGAGATTTTATTAACACCTTTGAAGTCTGTAGATTTTAAGACAGTTTATTTTGTTATTCCAACTGCATTTAAGGAAATGCGACACGAAAATGACAATTATTCTATCATGGAATACAAAGATTTAATTGCAAGATGTCAAAACAATGAGGCAGCGTGGTGCAGGATTCAAGAAGATAGCAAACGTAGTAAAATTGTGGTTTTAGAATGTGTTTCAGACGCCTTGTCTTGTATAAAAGAAACTAATGACAGCAAATCCGTTTTAATCACTGGTTCTTTACATTTAGTGGGAGCTGCACTTTCTATAATTGATCCTAATTTAAGTGAAAATTAACTATACAAAAACTAACCGAAAATTAAATATACTTTATATTTTATTTCCGGCTTTTACTATACATATTCATATTTTATTGATACTAAAATTTCCCAGATACAAGAATAAAGATAGAAAGTATCCAGCAGATATATATCGTATTATAGACAAAGAGAATGCAATCGTGGCTGGTATATCATCTGCCTATTTCAGTCCACTGTTGTACATAGGCCATATAAATTTCACGAATTTCTTTGTACCAATTATAAAAATACTGCTTGTTAGCTATTGCCCGCATATTTGTTTGCGTGGGAAGTTTAATGTTATATGTTATGCGATGTTAATGTTATATATGAGAATGTGCATCCTGATAAAAAGTGAACGATGTCTATAAAAGCTTTTGGGTGCTGTAATTCTGGGCGATATAAAAGCATAGTATACAATTTCCCGATGAGGCTTAGGCTAAGCGCCCTCTGCGCTCTGCCACCTTAAGCCCGGTGTAGCTTTAAATGCCACCTCAAGACAAATCAGTCACAAAAAAAAAGACAATTTCCCGACTATGTCTATATGCTAAACTTCTTCCAGAACCGTCCTAGCGTTATTTAGTAACAGGCATTTATCGGAACTTTCTCGTTAAAATATGAATTAAGATTAGATTTAATCTTGTTACTATTTGACGTTATAATATGTAATTTAAACGTAGGTAGGGAAACGGCAGGGAGATGATGATTATGTTATCTAAACGTATTTCGATGATTTTTATCTATCTATACTTGTAGATATACTGTACATTTTTTCGCGATAAAATATGCTATTTTAGACTAAATCAATTATCACTGTGCCAAATTTCATCCAAATCCATTCAGCCGCCGTGGAGTTACCTGGTAACATCCATCCAAACATTTAGATTAAGTATTTTATAAAGGATATAAGAATTTAAGTGCGGTCAGAGGACGCATCCGGAACGAAATTGCTTAAGTTATTGTTTGTTTCTATGGGTAGCGGTCACTTAAGCGACCGCTTGCTCGAATAAAATTAAAATTTTTGTAATAATCAAACAAACAATATAATTAAAGAATGATTTGAAATGACGATTGCATTGGTACAGGACGTCGTCTCCCTAAAACATATCAATTGAATGATTTTATTAGAGGTGGGACGCTAGTGGCGTGTTTTTATATTGGGAGAAATTCATTGTTTGCGAAAAGGAAGTTTTTTTTTTCTGTCCGTCACGGCAGAATATTTTCTTAGTGGTCACCCAATCGATAAAACAAAATTAGTGGTATTTGACAAATATATAATAAAGAAGATTTGTTTGGACTTTCATTTGCTATTTCATCCCCATGTATATCGAAATTTCAAAAACGTTGAAACAAATGTTTCTTTACTTCTTATCATGTGCCAAAATACAAAGATTCTTGGTTACATCTGCAACAAAGACACAATCCCGTACAAATTTTCATCCCCTATGTCCTATATCCCTTGAAGCCATTTTTTAAAGATAAAACGTGGCCTATGTCATTTACCACGGTCTATTCTATTTTAATATCAAATATTATCAAAATAGGTTCCAGGTTTAGGGAGGAAAGCATGTTTTTATTTGAACTTTCATCTCTTTCAATCTCACAAGAAGAAATTTCAAAAACGTTAGGACAAATGTTTATTTTTTTAATATATATATATATATGAAAAGGGGGCAAACGAGCAACGGGTCGCCTAATAATTAGCGGTCACCGACGCCCATGGACATTCGCAACACCAGAGGAAATGCAAATGCGAAGTTTCATGTTTTTATCTTCGACAATGACGAATTTCCATACAAACTTTCAGTCCTGTTTCAACTCATTTACCTTTTTAGTTATAAAACGTTGCCTTTGTCCTTTCTCAATACCTAATCTACCCCATTTCATTAAAATCAGTTCAGTGGTTTAGGGGTGAAAGCGGAACAGACAGTCAAAGCTACTTTCGCATTTATAATATTATATATCATAGTAGAGATGTAGGTCTGATCGTCGCGGTTTCTTGGGCTATTAGCAGTGACAGCGAATAGCATTATGATATCAGACGATTTCAGACTGTCATATGTTTTAAAAAACTTTAATTTGATTTAGTTCTGTCAAGTCTGTCCTGTCAACTGTCAGTCATTCATAGCACAGTAATATAGTTGTTATTATCGTATTTCGAATTTCTTTTTACTATAAATAAATTTAGTAGTTTTACTAACGATTTAAATCTTTATATGTAATGAAACTTTCTCTTCATTACTTTTAATATGGTGGTGCGGTATGGAAATGACTTTTAACTGTGCTTTTTCATTTTAATTTTTATCGAACATTATCAGTAGGGCATAGTATTTGAGATTTATTTACTTTATTTATTTCTTGATAACGATGTTTTCGTCGAATTCCAATTTAGGCAGTGGTTAGTTAACAAAAGGGACCTGCAAAGCACAACTGAAAAAAAGAATGATTTAAATAGAAGTAAGTGAAATTTATTTCTTAATCTTTTGTTAATCACATAATTACATAATCACAACATTAATCCGATAAAAATCAATTCAGTGAAATAATTATTTTAACTCATAAAAAATCAATTAACAGCTTATGTATAATAGTCATCATATAAGTCCACTGCTGGACATTGGCCTTCCCAATGCTTTCCACAGTATATCCTGCGATTCCTGCTATTACTAGATCATCAGCCCAACTGGAAGGAGAATATTTCACGCTACTGGTCCCCATCCATGGCCTCTTTTGCCAAGATTTTCCTCCCCCCATCTGCCGTGGCTACCTCAACAGATGTGACTGGCCCATTGTTACTTTAGCCTACTAACTTTGAGATCTACATTGTTTACTTTAGTTCTCTATCCAATTTCTTCTTTCCCGATTCTATCCCTTAGAGAAACACAGAGCATAGCTCTCTCCATTTCAGCTCTGTAACTTGTAACTTATGGGCTAGCTGTTATTACCTTTTAAAAGTCTTCTATTGGATAAAAGACGAAGACCCCTAAGTTGCTGTTATATTTTGAAATTATTGGTTGGTTGAGGTGTATTATCATATGTCATATGTAAATAAAAAACCAAACAGCTACAGTGAGCAAGAAGTTGTATTTCCTCAATACATTACATAACTTATATATATATATATATATATTCCATTTAAAAAAAGCTTAACTTCCTCAGTCAATGACCTCACTGAATATAAGTGATGAATAAAAGTACAAAGGTTCTTTTATGTTTTACAAAGCATGTGAAAAAGCCAGAAACCAAAATTGCTTCATATGCCATTTCTTTGTTTTCACACTTATATACATTCTCTATTGTTTTAACTGGATCAAGACAACTGCAATACCTTTCGTATTTTACATGTTTAAATATGACAATGATCTGTGAAAAATTATAGTAATTCAATTCTGTATTAGCTTTTGATATTTAAGTATAAGTGTACTACAACTTTTTGCAAATCATCAGGAAGAGGTTTGTTTTGTGAAGCAAGATTTTATTGTTGTATTTGTATTGATATTAACTGTTAAATTATATTTGCATGACATGGCATGGCATAACTTTAATATCTTAGAAAAACAAGCAAAGATTTTCTGGATTAATGCTTTAATGTCCTTAATTTATAAAAGGATAGTCAATGCTTGCATTGCTTAGGTTAAAGTTCTAGAAATCATGAAATTTTGCATTTTTTCCTTACATAATTTATAACATACCTTACATAATGTTTATGTCAAATTGAAATACTTTTTTTTCCAAAAATATCAAAATAATAAAGGTACTTTTACAGTGTTACTTATCTTTACAACCAAACATACAAATAACTCAACCACAATAAAAATTTCAATTAACAATTTTATTGGTGTCGGCACCATAAAATGGTACTTAGATTAGATTATTTGCTTGCTATAAAACGTAAGGCAGGAAGTTCACCTGATGAAGGTTGATATGCCCACACATAAAAATACGTATGACATTACTGTAGTGTTTTACAATACAAAATTCAGTCTATAGTGTTATTTACACTCATCAAGTAGAATTGACACACATGAAATGATAGTTTGGTCAGTTTGTTCACCAGGTTAACCTGTCCAAATCAGAAAAAATCTAAAAAGTCAAAACAATATCAAAGTATAGTTAAAAAAGTTTCATTTAAATAAACAACGAAAAATGCTTTTATTTATTTTTATAAATATATATTTTTTGGGGCTAGAAACTCGCAGGCGTTCTCAGAACACTTACCAAAATTTCATCACAATCTAATCAAGCTTAAGAATGCATACGGGACAAACATTGATTTTTATTTATATACAAGATTATTTATATAGATAAAATAGTGCTTGACCACACTCTTTCCAATGATATTAAGTGGTTTTTTGATCGTAAAATGCTACACACTAATTTACCATTATATATTATATGGCGTGAAAGATCATTGGCCGTACCCTAACCGTAAATGAATGTAAAATTTCCTCTTCATTGCTAGCGCAACGCGCAATTATCGCTGGAAATTCAAGTTTGAGAAGGATATATGGGACGTCCAAATTCAAGACTGGCTTGAGATGGCGCGGGACAGAGAAAAGTAGAGACTTTTATTATCGGAGGCCAAGGCCCACTTTAGTAACTGCACCACTCCAGTTAATTTGCGCTGTAGAAGCGAGCGCCGAACTCCCGCCACGATCCGCGCCCGACCCGCTCCCGCTTTCTGTGTGCATTGCGCTTAAGTGTTACTTTGTATTTTCTTTGCTGTGGAACTACGTCGTTTGCATGTCCAATTTGTAAATTATAGGGACGATGCAGAGTGGGAGGTCGGTCAGCGACTTATAGTCTATCTCTCTTGCTCACTTTAGCGTCGGTACGAGGTAAAAATGATTGGATAACGTCCTGCTCTAGGGAACGGAGTTATCTCAATTGCTAATCACGAAAACGTCGTCGCACTATGTCTAGGGTTCTTGTTTACTTTTTGATCGAAGTTAATTTTTCTGTTGTGATGGATTGGCAAAATGAGTACAACTAGCTAAAAATGGTAGTAACTTTTAGAAACAAATATTTTTTTTTATAAGGCTGTTATAAGATATAAGTAAAACGTATTTATACATTACTTTCTACTTGTCTTACTACTCTACCGCTTATTCGTTAATATTATTCGACAAAAGCAATTTTGTGTTTCAATTTCTTCTGTCGACAATCTTCGACGAAAAAGGAGTCATGTTACAGCATTTTAGCACTAAAGTCTGTTGACAACCACGCAAAGGTATCCAACAAAACAGGCCATTGATAAAGGAATATGTATATACCGCAACTTAAATAACTGGCCATATGTGACCTTTTATAACATTATCGTCTATGAAACTTAGAAATGTTTTAGTTGGACCTAATTTTGACCAGTTTACAGAATACATACTACATTTATTCGACGATTATTGCTGCACAAAGAAGACGTACTTATTGCTAATAAATAGCGTGTTATGAAAAAATAGGCTCGAGTAAGCGAACGATATTTTTATATTATGATACGAGTAAACAGAAAGATAATTTGTTTATTTTTTATAGTCAATGTGTTTAGATTACTTAGTCAAATCTTTGAGTAAGTTAAACATATTATTGTAAACACAAGAGGAACAATAGTTCATTTGTTATTTGTTTGAAATAGAATGTGCGATTTAATTGAATCACTACTAGTCTGTCTGTCTTATCAAGAATTATTGCTACGCTGCGCTGCAAACCCGTTATATGTTCTATTTGTTTTGATTGCGTGAGTATGATCTGCAAATATATTATTATAAACCGCCGACAAGTTTACTGAACCAACCATAAAACAATATCAATATAGCAAAAGAGCCATGGAAACTTTTCAAGTGGTTCGCAATTCGCTTGTATTTTTTATGTTTCAGTTTCACTCAGTATTTCGCTTTTTATGAACGGATTTAATTTTTTTTTTATTGGACAATGGACATTCGTAATTGGGTCCGATTTAAGTTTAAATGTCATTGAACCTTGGGCTCCGAAGATTTACCGAAAATTGATGTATTGTTAGATTTAAGTCAAATCCTGTTTGGATTTAATGTATTTGTAATGAGACGTACCGTGACGTGGCCATAACTAATTTCCTTCTAATATTATACATTCTTATCAAAAATTAATAAATATTGATTAACTTCTTATAATATGCATAGATACAGTAAAATCTGCTTATTCGCGCTTTCTTCATTTGCGTTTTTACTATTTGGGGATTAAAAAAAAATGCGAACCAATGCCTATATTCGCGGATCTAATCGGTTTTTATTCTGACACCTAGGAACGTATCCCCTATAATTTATACATATAATAAAATCGTAACTGATCGGTGTCTGTACATGGAAAATAAATTATCAAAACTATTACAGGGGGCTATAGACCTCAAAACAACGATTTTTAAAATTTTTGTCTGTTTGTCTGTTACATTGTTCGCGCTAATCTCAGAAACGGCTTAACCTAATTTGGATGCGGTTTTCATCAATGTGTACTAATTAGCTTCAATCGTTAGATTAAGTTTTTGTTTCATCTAAATCGGTGCATAAATAAAAAAGTTATATCAATGTAAAGTGTTACGTTAAACATTTCTTCAGAAAAAATGACTACGAGGGGTGATCCAAAAGTAATGATAATGAAAATAAAACACGGTAATTAAAGTTAAAATAATAATTTATTTTTCT
>DWLR01002406.1:0-15528 GCA_018246295.1 Papilio alexanor hazarajatica | reverse complement strand
CTTCCTACGCACTAAGTAAATAATTACTATACATTAAAAAGCAAAAACACCTTGGTAATTTTAATTTCAGGCTTGTCTATTTAATCTTAATATTAAGAATATTATAAATGTGTATGTTTCGATGGATGTTTGTTACCATATTCCACAACGGCTGAACGGATCTGTAACGGAATAGCACAGCACATAAGCAACTTTTTATCCCAGAAAAATATACAATTCCTACGTTTTTCGCGCGTATAATATATATATCTGCGAATATAGTTATATCGAAATGAATACGAAGTTTTTATTCAATTCTACGCGGCGAAGTCGCGGGCAACAGTTATTACTTTATAAATTGTTTAAACGTATGTATGTATAAAAACAAATAGACGTAATGTCTCCGGGAATAGTTTGTTTATCACTGGTACTGGGAGAACAGTGTTGAATAAGACGCAAGGTCAATCGGTACTGTATCGACGCAAGGACTTCGAGAAAATTTCTTTGTTTGATGACAATGTTTAATAATATAAAAGGTAAACAAACACTTACGAAACCTACGATAAAAGTGCTTAAATAAAAAATCATTTTCTTAATTAAATTGTTCAAACTTTCGTGAGATATTATCATAAACTAATTAATTAATAACGGCTTACTTACGTCTGATCGTCCGGTGACGTCGCTTTCTTAATGCTTTTAATATAACAACCACCAACTACTTGACTTCTCTTTTATTGACTGCAAGACATACTAAGCTTACAACAAAATAAATGAATATATAGATAATGTTTCTTTTTTAATATTATTATTTTTTTATAAAACTAGCGTGATGAAAAAATAGTAAACGTTAAATAAATCAAATAAATTCTTATAAAAAAGCTTTACGATCATAAAAATCGCTTGCGTGTTGCGCGTGCGACATAAAACCGCGGCGGCGGGATGCTTCGCGCCATTTACGTTGTGTCAGTCACCACGACAGCGGAAACAATTCGATCTCATATCACATTAATTAATCAATATTAAGATATTATTATACAAGTATTAACCAGCGTTCTTGTGAGGCAGTGAAGTGCAATTTATATTTAAAGAAGACCAGGAGTACCTTTCAAAGGTATGTTTTTGTTTTAATAATTTGTTTTTGCCATTTTTATGTTTATAAAAACTAAAATAAATTCAATTGAATTGAGTTTGATGTATACGAAACATAAATTAACTCGTCTGTGCTTTTTGAATCATCAGGAATCCCAAATATGTCCTTTAACGCAGATTTAATTTCAAGTAATTGTTACCACTTTCATTTAAATAAAAAAAATATCATCCGTACATTAGATAACTCATTTCGTTATTATTTTACGTTGATATAGCTACTCAAACTTTTATGCGGTTACAACTATTAACCTTGTAAAGGCGTCCCCAATGAAAATGATCTATCTCCTTAAGTGCAGCACAGATCTGAATGAAGCCTTGTTAAAATACCATCGTAACGCATGCAGTCACTTAACTATCGGTTTCCTCTTTATGAAATAACGAGAGAAAATAACCGATTGATTTCAATTGACACCGCTCTCTATCCATATATCCGATAATAAGATAACCTATGTCGTGAGCAAATTAATTAATTACAATACGTAAACAACGCTCATAATACTGAAACATAGCACCCAGCCTTTTGCAAATGAGACTTAGCAAGTAATAAAAGTAAAGATGAGCTTTACTTCTATGAAAAAATGTGTTCTCTTTCTACTTTATTGTAATATATAATCAATGAGGCAGGAAATAAAGCACCAATCTTGCCTGCTTTTGAAACGTCCGCTCGTTTCCGCCTACAAAGTCGTTTATGCACAAATAATAGCTTGAAAACAATGGTAGGAGAATCTAAAGTGGTTGGTGCCTCGCTGTACTGCCCTGCTTGGATTTTACGTCGTAAGTTAAGAATACATCCTTAAAGTTAGCATGGTATGGACATATTATAAAAAGGGAAGAATAGTATGTACAATAATAATGAGAATTTTAGACCTACCCGTAAATGTGGAGAGGTAACTCGGTCGGTAAGCCTGAGAGATGGGTGGATTACGTGGTTAAAAAGGCAGTGAGGACTAAAGTGATGGATGATAGATCGATTTGAAGACGAAAACCTGTTGTGCTGATCCCACTCAAAGTGGGAACAGGACAGATGATGACATAAGCGTTTACTATGTAAGTGATAAAGCACAAATAATTATAATTAAGAAAGACTCAAAGTATCGTTTGTCTCGAATAGAAGATAAAACTTTTATCTAAGTGTGGTGAATTCGCTCTTCCAATGTGTCATCGACCCGGCATATGACCACTTTGTGTAGGTCTCCCGACGAGTACGCAATCTCGAGGCGGCTTCCTGAATCAATACCAGTTTTAACAGCTCTCTAGTCTCGATCAAAGGTCAGCTTATACTCGTTATACATTGTAAAATTTTACTACAAATCTAGAAGCATATCCGATCGTGCCGAACTCTTTTTAAGACATGACGCGTGATCTAGAGGTTAGAGGTTCCGAACCGAGACATGCGTATGATGTAGTTTCAGAAAACATTACCGTCTGTCAATGTTAATAAACTGTTTAATAAGATGAAAATAACGATTATCTCTCTTTATCATCAATCAGCTATCTAGTAGAGCAAAATTATTATTATATCCATATTAATTTAATCCAAGAAATCGCTGGATGCAGTGCGCACATACTGTGGAAGGCATTGCGTAAGGCTTATGTCCCGCAATGAACTGATACAGGCTGACCAGGAAATTATGGTGATGATGATGATATTAATTCAGGTAAAAAATGAAACTCAGACAAGACTCCAAGAATTAAAGTTTGCGAAAACATAATATGTGTAAACATAATAAGATTTATTATCGAGACAATAATCTTAGCTATCGACTAACCTTTCTAAATATCGTATTGCATAAGAGAGTTCAAGCGATAACAGTCAACACAGTTATTAAACGACATAGTAACACGGTGTCAGAAATGTAACAGCGTATCATTTTTAGCCGACCAGAGTGAACGATGTTTTCATAAATCTCTTTAAAAAGTTTGAAAGACATAGAAAGTACATTACAAATATTGTTGTGAGTATTGTTAACCCCTGTATGCAGGAGGTCGTAAAGGCATAGAAAAAAAATCAATGCTAAATTAAAAGTATTAAGGCAATAACTGAAGTAAGTAGGTATATATAGTGAGTGTAAGTATGCAGCATATGGTTGAATTTGTATGTATGGGCAGTACTTTCAGTAAGGAGGATAGATTCGATAAGCATATAGACAGATAAATAATAACAAACAAGTTAACTATGGACAGTTAACCATTTGAATGCACGAAAGTGAGAGTTGAAAACAATGGAATAATTGTCACAGTAAAATCAATGACGATTAAAGTTTAAATTTGCAAAATGCTTGATAAGAAATAATATTTTATTGTATGAAACGAGACGAGAGAATAAAAGAGTGAGAGAAACAAAGAGTTACGAAGTAATAATTTTGTAAATTGTATTTAAACAGACGAATCATTTTGATGATTCGTCTGATTGTAGTCAAAAAACCCTGGTATAAATTAATCGAACAGAATGTTTGTTATGTCGAAGATATATTTGATTATATTTGATCAATTTAATCTCACCTTGCCTTAGAAAAATAGAACATATGTACGTATTAAGTAAAATAAAATTAAAAAGACATGTTAAGACACTGGGTCAAGATTAATTGTAACATAAATTTCGACCAGAATCAGAACCCCGAAGAGCAACTCTAAAACAACTAAATTATTTTACCATATTACCGTGCTCGACAGTTGAACTTTATGCATAACGGGAAGCGATGTAGACAGCTTCAATTCAAGATATTTAAATAACAGGACTACTTTTAACAATACACGGCCGTGACATATTGTTATAGTATTAACAACAACAGTATAAGTATGTTATTGTTATTGTGGGAGAGGCTACTTCAGATTCACTTATCATCGGCCAACAGACTTTCATTGCATATTGTCATATTGTAAAACGATTTATTTAAGATAAGATATCTTAAATAAATCGTCAATTAAATAATCAAATGATTGAAATAAACACAGGTGAATTTTAAACATCTGAATGGGATGAGAGATTCTAGATGAGATACTAAATTAGTGTACTCTATTCAGTTAATTGTGTAAATTCATCTGATCGTCTCCGGAGTTTACTAGATTTGTTGTAAATAATGTTATTAAGAGCGTTGCTAGTTTATTACAATTAAATGAATATAAACATATCGGAGAAAATAAGCTGATTAAAATTGTGCATAAAATTAATCGAGACTATAAAAATCTTTTATGTCCAAGATTCAATAATTGACTATGTAATATGAAGAAAGAAACTTTTAATATCTACTATATAACCCAGCTTCAGTCGCGGTTATCCATCCCTCACGAACAGTTTCCTTTTTTTTTTCAGGATAAACGGCGCCCTATGTTTTCCTTTACCTCTAGAAATGTGTGCAAAACTTCATGATAGGGTCGTTAGCTTAAAATCGTAACATACAAAGTTACTTATTTTAAAGTTAAGTAATGCTTATATATTTTCAAACACAGCATAAGACTTATTAGTGGATCTTTAGACATGCCCATCCAAATAATATTTTTGCTGATTTTAATTAAATGTAAATTGAACCTAAGACCAACACGTTGCCAGGGTCAGCTCGGTCAAGCTATTGTCAACGACCGATAGCGACACACCACAATGATTCAAGGTCAAAAAATATATTTCTTTTTGTTAAGATTGTTATGTACAAAGCAATTAATTCTTAACAGTATATGTGGACACACACTTCGGAGTTGATAAGCTGAATGATAATTGAATAATTATTTTTTGAATTTTTACTCAATTTTGTTCTCAAAAATTTATTAGATACAAGGAATCCAATAATCTATTACATAGCTCTTAGAACGGATTATGTATTACGGTCAATGAAGTGTAGACAAGTAACCTGTTCCCTTAGTAAGATCTTGAGGACACAAGTACGACCCCTGCGGACAACGGATCTGTTTGTTATTGATTTTATTTTCACTTATATCATATATCTTTATTATGATATTTGCAATCGGCCAATTCATACAATAAACGTTTATTAAAAGAACAAAAACCTTTTAACAGTACCTACTCAAATTCACTTTATGTTTGTAATACGACCATGAAGAAACAAGCGTAAGACAAATAAAGAACAATATTGGTTTCCAAAGAAGGAAGCACGCACTGAGTTATTTCCAAGGTATGCAGATATTTCCTAACAATCAAGCCTTATGTGTATTTTATGTTTCATGGAATTAGGATTATCTTACAACCACTAATGGAAAAACTAGAATAATATCCAACAGTGTCCTTCTGGACATTTATAATAAAAACACATAAACATTACAGTTCACCAAAACATTTTAAGTCAACCTAGCGCTGTTTACTAAAGTTTAGATTGACTATTACCACTAAATGCTTGCCACACACATAGAGCCCGCAACAACATCTGTTGACTACATCTGTCGACCTCACAGAAGACAGGCGTGAAGTAGAAGTATTCTGTTTTTCGTCTGAGGCACTCCTCAGAAAATAAAAATAGACCTCCGGCACCTCACTAGGTGCTGGAGGTCTATTTCTAAACCTCTTTCCCTTTCAACAAAATATTGATCCAATATTTCACATTCCCAGACGAGATTAATAGGCCAATAAATTAATAGGTTAATTTCTTATTAACTATCTAAATGTTATTTAATTTTGTAATAATCTTACAAGTTCTTTTAGCGAAACGTTACGTTTCCTCCATAGATGTACAATTAGAAAAGAAAGATATAAATATAGTCTCTGCTAGCCCAGTAAAGTTACGGACATGCGAACTTGTTTAGTCGGAAAAAATAATTGTATAAATATTAAATAGTATATGTTCTGAAATAAAATACTGATTGAATGAAATAGGATTTTTCTAGTTGTGTAAGCGGGAGTCATTTGTGGTAAGCTTTCTTTTATGAAGCTTATTATTTCTTTAATTAATTCTGCCTAAAACTACTTTAACTGCTTCAGAACTCCATGTATGGTTTTTTACAGGAGCTCTTTGATTGAATTCCGTCCTATTTTGCTAGTATTTTCTTACACGAATTAATAAAAGAGTTTGAAAGCTTTTTAAATGCATGACTTAATAAGATATATCGGTTAGCATTTATAAATAATTAATTTTAAGATAAACCTAGAAATTTTATATATTATATAAGAAACGATTGAAACCCGGTCCGGCGTTATCTGCCCCTTTCGCCTCGGGACCAATAAATGAGTTAGTCCTCACTCTGCGAGCATTGCTTATCCTGTGCACAAATACACTCTCGCGTAATCGATATCAGTTATTAGCAATCGCTTGTGTAGTCTAGTAAATAACTTTTGTTAAAAACAATAAATTGATAAAGCATCTCGTAGCGTAGACTATGCATTTTATGGCTTTGATTCCTAACAGGAGTGAAACATTTTTGGTATCTCGCTCTCCCTCTCTCTGTCTCTACATAACATGCAATATTTTTACTATGTGCAGCTATGGCTCGTGTTTGCGTGATCGGAGCTGGCGCGGCGGGGCTGTGCGCGGCGCGCCATCTGCTGGCGGATGCGTGTGTGGGACGAGTCGACGTGCTGGAGCAAGCGGCGCAGCTCGGCGGCACTTGGGTCTACACGGAGACAGTGGGCTACGACGACTTCGGCCTGCCGATACACACCAGCATGTACAAAAGTCTCAGGTGCTCGAATCTGCCACAATTCACATCTTCCAATCATGCATGATTCACATCATCAGTGGACAATCACATCGTCTTTCATCATCAACTCACTTTATGCGTTTAAAATAAATACAGATCAAGTACCAGGAGAACATAGTTTAATATTCGTAGATAACTATTGCACTCTCTATTTAAAGGTCAGAGCACGTTATTTCTTTGCGTTTCGTTTATCAATGCAATTATTAAGGTTACTTACTATCAGACACATACAATGTGACGGTCGTAGTGAAACAATACTACACGAATAGTTGTGACGCTTTCGTGGCTGGGTCATAAGTGTAATGCTTTGATTAATTTACGATCACCATTTAAACCAGAACTCTAAATGTTCAAACAAATTTATTGTTTTTAATAAACTGAATATCAAGAAACTTGACATCGAGCTTTCAACGAATAAAATGCCCAAAACATCTCCAAAAATTTCTAGTTCTCGCTTCACCTTACTAGTACTTTTAAAGATCAGGAAAGGAATTTTAAAAGCCTTGTGTAATTAAAATATTGTAAAATATTTATGTTACGTATTGATATGTTTGTTAAAAATACATTTCCTAGGTAAAGCAAAAGATGATAACAACTGACGTAATCATAGTGCCACAACTGGAAAAGGTTATCGGGAAATAATTAGTGCAATCAATACGTACATACAAGTTTACAAAACAAATATTTATATTTCCTTATAAAATGGAATTTCTAGACTTATCTAGGAAAGATTGATTACTAGATATGCTGAACCATTTTACTGAAGAGTTCGTTTTCGACTCTATATAATGAAACGAGCACATTCCAATCTGCAAACCCATAATCAAATTCTAAGCAATGAGAACATGTGGACACTATAGAACTTATGTACATAGAAATTATTTAATTCTTCCTCAGAACGCTTGGGACACCGCCAGTAAAAAAATTACTTTAGTCCAAGTAAACACTAATATTTTTTTCTGACGACTTAATTTATGTCAACCGTTGTCAAAAAAACTTTTAAAGCTTATTATTTTTATCACCCTCTAACAAAATATTCTGGAATATGTAACAACTTGTTGAATTCCAGAACAAACCTGCCGAAAGAGATCATGGGCTTCCCGGACTTCCCCGTCCCGGAGAGCGACAAGTCTTACCTGCCCGCCAGGGACATGCTCGCCTTCCTGCAACTGTACTCAGACAAACATGGCGTCACGCCCTATATTAAGGTAAGGCGAAAAAAATATTCTAATACTTTTATTTTTCTTAGTATTTTATGGTATTCTTCCCAGTTGATTTTATTCATTAGAGTCTTAAATAATAAAATATTATTCCCAAGACGATACAACTGTATTGAGATAGTCAAAGGTAAGAAAGGGTAATTTTGTCTCAGCCCACATTGTACCTGACCCTATTTGAAATAAACGTACATGAAAAATTAATGAACACGTTACCGTTGCAGTTCAAACATCACGTGCAGCTGGTGAAACCCAAAGAGGGTCCTAACGGCGAGCTGTGGGACGTCAGCTACAAGGACCTCAGCACCGGCGTGTCGGAGACGCACGAGTACGACTACGTGTTCGTGTGCAACGGACACTACAACACGCCCTTCATACCCAGCATACCAGGCCTTAAGGAGTTCAAAGGTCAGAACTTCCGTAAATTATACAGTACTGCTTCTCAGGATTTAAAATGACAGAACCAATTAATACTTTGGGATACTGGGAACACTTATATAACTAAGGTCCTACATAAAGACGTTAATAATAAAATGTTATAATATTAAATTTCATTTCGGTTTAAAAAAATATTCATCTGTAAAAAATACAACTTTGGAATTTTTAAATATGTTCTTAAATCTCGTATGGCAGGTGACGTAATGCACAGCCACGACTACCGTGTGCCGGAGATCTTTACCGGCAAGCGTGTCCTGGTGGTGGGAGCTGGACCGTCCGGCATGGACATCGCGCTGGAGATCACCAGCGTGACGCAGCAGGTGTTCCTCAGCCACCACCTCAGCGAGAAGCCGAGGACCGTCTTCCCTGCCAACCTGCTGCAGAAGCCAGATGTAATCCGATTCGATGGCAACACAGCAGTATTTAAAGATGGCACACAGGAAGAGATAGATGTCGTCTTTCTTTGTACTGGTTAGTAGAAGTTACACCTTCCTGTAGGAGTTAAATACTAAATCCGCTACCCGCAACAAACAAACAGATGACTTACAGATGTTTTTGAAGCCTTCGTAGTTGACCAAAGATGGGGTAGATATATAAATGAGAGGAGAAAGGGATAAGAAGTGTAAAAGATTTTGCCTCCGGTACTAGACGAATCCCATAAGCGTGATATGCCTGCACTTTACGCGTATGCTCTTTCTCATAGATGCAGTTTAAGGGCTAACCAGGACCCGAAAACTTTCATCAGTTCATTTTTTTTATACCATTAGGTCGCAAACGAGCAAGCGGCCATCTAAATGACCGCTACCCATAGGCATCTGCAACAAACATTTGCGAGTTGCAGATACGTTGCCTACCTCTAATAGACAGAGAAGGGGACAGACAGAAAAATGAACATTACTTTCTCCTATCTATACCCTTCCCTGTCAAATCATCCCCCTTACCATCCCACCCTGTCCTTATTAGAAAAGGGTGGGAAAGGTAAAAGGACTAAAATTAAGCCTCTGGTACCTCACTCCTCAGGCGAAACGCATAACACTTCTACTTCACGCCTGTCTTCTGCGTGGTCGTGGTATTTCACCAGTCGAGCGGGCCATTCGTGCAATAGATGTTGTTGTTGCAGACTCTACCACTGTGTTTCGTTCAGTTTACCTCTTGCTGAAAAATGTTAAGTATTTGCATATGTTTGCAGGTTATTTGTACAATTTCCCGTTCCTGCACGAGTCGTGCGGCATCGTGGTAGAGGAGAACTGCGTGGAGCCGCTGTACAAGCACCTTGTCAACATCCGGCACCCCTCCATGTGCCTAATCGGTGTCCCCTACTACGTGTGTGCCTTCTCCATGTTCGACTTGCAGGTCAGTCACTACTAATATCGGGTTTAATCTACATATAGGGAAGTAGACCAGTAACTCAACACCTTTAGAGAAGTTTGTTAAATTCTCTTAATTAATCGTAGAGTGTTTATGAACTCGATATTTGGTACAGGTGCGGTACTACGTGCGATCTATGAACGGCAGCTTCTGCCTGCCCAGCAGCGAAGAGATGCTGCGCCACTGGGAGCAGGAGAAGCTGCAGCGGGCGGCGCGCGGCTACACAAGGCGACAGGCGCACATGATGGGCCCCGACCAGGTGAGAGACACGTGTACACTGTTGTAAGCCAAGCATGGTGTTACAGTAGTATACAATTCAGATAATTCTTGTTCAGTAGTCTTAAAAAGTAGTAGTTCAGTAGTCTTAAGTAGTCCTCTTGGTTATATCAAAATTACTTCCGCGGTCTACTGTGAAACTTTTGGTCCTTCGAGCAGGATATATTCGTTAGTATTTCTGAAATACGCGATCTTTAATATAAGAAAATCACTTCAGGGCAATAATGGTAGCTCACTATAGGCAACACAAATGAGAACTGCGTTCCGAGGACTCACTTAGAGCAAGGTCGCCAACCGAACAAAGTTTTTCTTCGTACGAGAAATTCCGTTTACGGCATGGCAATGTCGTCAGGCAGTCGTCACCAGGACTACATAAATTAAACGATACAATCAATTTCCTTCCTAATTCATTCTCAGCATTCAAATAAAAAATAACATTTTATCAATTCAACATTTTTCGTCTGAAGATTAGGATATAAAGACATGCAGACTTTTTTATTACACTCATTACCCGGTTGCAACTAAATTTGTCATCTAAATATTTGAGAGTACTAACTTGATAAGAGTTTGTGCTTGTTGAAGGGGATATGTACATACGTTCAGATACCTAATCCAGAGCTTAAAAGTCCCCTATTGATGACTTCATAAAATTTCACATAATCCCGTATTCAAGCGGCACGAATACAAAAACGTTTCCTACGAATTCAAAATCTTGAACTTTTGTGCGTCGAACTTTTAAGGAACACTTCATCTGGAGGTTTATCAATATATGCTCTAATGATATTATGGTGATGTAGAAAATTACAAGTTTTTAATTGGTTGTCGGGTTGCAACCCAGGGCGGGTATTACTCGCAGCTATCACAGGAGTCAGGTGCCGCGCCGCTGCCGCCCGTGCTGACTTCGGTGCACAACGACAGCAGCCTCAAGTTCCTGCACAGCCTTGCCACCTACAGGCAGGACAGATACTGCCTTATTGACGACCACAACTTCACTTGCTATTAGCAATGTACCTAAATCAAATACGTATGTGAATAAAACCACGAAAAAAAGCGATAGAATTATTAAGATGATCTGTTAATCTAGATAAGGGTTGCTTTTCTAAATTTGCTCCCTTGCAGCTCATTCTATCGCTTTACACTTTTCCTTAAGCAAGTTATCGTTTGTTTTTGAGAGAAAAACGTAAACTTATTAAATTCAAATGATTTCTCTCCTATTCAACATAGTTTAATATTATTTTTCTTTGACCTGTAATGCTTCATACACGTAGTCTCAATTAAATAACACTTACCTATTGATATAATATCTTTAGACAATTTAAAACATAGAATAATATTTTAATGGAACCAATATATGAAATATTTTTTCTTGTTTTTTTATTAGATGAATTAAAATTTAAAATATTTTTCTTGTATTTTTAAACCCGTGTTTACAATAAAAATAAAAAAATAATCGACGTAGTTAAAACAAAATATAACCGATGATCCATCTGAATATAGACATTATATTCAAAAATAAATAATTTGACTAAAGCGTAACGATTAACCTTTCATCTGTATAGAAGTTACATTTTAATCTCAACGGCTTCTTGAACTATTCTAATTAATTTATAGTTCACGTTGCAAGGATTTGCTGTTTACCTCGATATTCTTAAATGACGTTCTATCTCGCTGCAGCCTGATTGCGGCTTTTACACGTCAAGTATGCGTTATAAATAAAAATATTCACATGCTATTATATACGTTTACATCCTATTATATATGCGTATATGATATATATATAATACATAACAATGCATAAAGTTGTGGTCTGTCCCCAACCTAACGCTGTCAAATTTTTGTCTTTTTACTTTTTCTTCATTTATACTTTCAACGTCCCCGAATCACCAAAATATATCTTTTTAATTCCAGTAATATTTATTTGCCTGCTTTCATCTTATTTCATATTTTCCTCCTTCCTCTTCTTCCTCTAAGGTAACTTACGGGATTTAAAGTGCTACCACTGCTAAAAATTATTCGTCAATAAACTTTTTATACTTGTTAAAACACATGAATATTAAAAAAGAAGTATCCTTCTTGTAGTTTTTACTAAACTTAACATTTTGAATTCCTGAAAAGGGTTCGGTTACTGCTGATATAGCTTAAGGTTTAATTAATTTTAGAACAATTTTTACTAAAATATTTTTGCAAGTCTTTCTTAGTAGATGGTGTAAATCAGTATTATTCAATTCATAGGACGCAACCCCCGTTGCCAAGGCTCTGTAGGGGGGTTCGTCACCCCCTCAATAATTCAAAACAACAAATATTTTTTCAACGCAATGCAATTAAAAGATATGCATACATAAAAAAAATAAAAATGAAATTATAATAGAGTGATTAATATATGAAATCATTTTAATGTCAAAAAGCTTGGGATGATTTTTAAGATATTTTTATATTTACTACTTTTAAATCTATCACCAAAATATTTACATCAGTTGACGTCATGTAGCTTAACATTATTTTTAATCGTTTAGAAATAATTTTGTAATTCATTTATTTTTCTTAGTTTTACTATTTAAACATGTTTTTTAAAGTATTATTTATTTTCTATTTTTTAGTTCGACTAGTTTGTTCCCTTGGTGATCCTGGCCACGAAAATGGCACAAATTGGTTAAATTATTGTATTGTCATCATTGTAATTATTATTAATCTGTTGTTAAAGTAGAAGGTGGCAGATGGAATCAAACAGCTCAAAGCCTTTGCAGTTAATTGTGGATATTTTGATTTACTTTTTTAATCAAAAAATTCCAAATTTAAAATTTGATTTTTAAATTGCAACATTCCTTTGGGATATATTTGAAGCAGATTTTAGTTTTTTTTTTCTTAATTTGGCTCATCTACAGCTACATTTAAGAATGGATCTATCAATATTAATCCACTCGGTGGATCATGAACATAATTAAAAATGTTGTTCGTAGATGAGAAACGGGAAAAGATTGGTGTAAATAAAAAACAAGAAAACGATTAATTTTATTAAACAAATATACATGAAAAGGAATAGCGATAGCTTGCTCCCTGTGTCACCGGCCGATTGTGAACAGTCGTTAAATTTGACGTGTCATTTCTCGACAGTTTATTAACTGTCGAGGTCAGAACATCTAATTGTCAATTTATATTTTGTTTTCAGATAAGTATTATAGGTTAGAATCAGTTAGGTTGGACATAATATTTAAATATAAAATAATATCACAATTTGCTGACATTTTATAATATGCCCAGTACAATTATAAACTGACAAAGTTAACAACTGGTCGACGAAATCTATACATTTATACATTATTAAAATTGCCTTGATAGCTTTTAAAGTCTTCTCATATAACTCTCGTTTTTCGTAACTTTTTAATTAATAAATAAAACTTTAATGAAGCCCACATCACACGAGGTTCACTAAACTTTGCCAGTGTCAACGATAGTCGGGAAGCAGTGACGTCCTACGTCCGAACCCGAACAGCTCCGCGCCGTTTCTGCTTTGAGCACTGCTGGTGGACACATCTGGCGCTTTGTTAGTGACGTTATCGTCCGCTGCTCGCTCGCCTTGGACCGGAACGATGACATTTCGATATCGCCTGCATAGCCCGTTTATTTGATTAAATTAATTCTAATTTGATTATAATTTTTAGCGATTTAAGTTCCGTTCACATTATTTTTAACTCGCTTTTTAATACCCTTTTTCATTATTAGCTTCGCCTATATCATACATATCGAACTCAAATATCACCCTAATCAAGACATCAGATTGATTTGAAATTTTACACGCTTGCCGAGGACCTTGTATATTTTCATTTCTTTGTTCTGACTTTGGTCATTATCATTACCATTTCATTGCAGGTTGAGGACAACCCCATCTAGTTACATATTAATCTAATACAATTATTATTAGCTTTACAAAACGTACACGTTTGTTAGTTTTTAAACTATCGATTATTATAAAATATTTTTACTAAGCAACAACTATGCTTAGAGTAGCATCAGCGATGATGAAGTTTTTTTCATTATTAAAAGTCTGAAGTAAGCTCTTTTATTTTATGCAACTCCATGGAATAATCCTGGCTAGAGAGGCGTCGATGTTTAAAGGACCAAATTTTCTCAATAGCTCGTAGCTTTCACCTCTTCACATTTTGTGAAATTGCAAATGCTTTCATTTAAATTTTTCTTATTTGCAGCGGAACCTATGGGTTTTTCCTACGGTATCTATTACACTACTGAACTACTCTTAAAGCCTTAACCTTAGCCCTGAGGAGTACCCGTAACGGACAACCATGTACCCATAGATGTATGTGGAGGTAGCGAGAGGAGTGTCAGAATTGAGTCCAATGGGAATTCTTAATCTCCGCTTACCCATCTGTGTTACAAGCGCGATGTTATGTTCGATCATTTAGCTACTATGTATTATTATATACGATTACTTTTTGTATACATAATACATAGTAGTTAAATAATCGAAGTATTATGTATTATGTTATTTAATACTAATACTTAATAATTGTATAGTACAATTATAATTATATGGTATATAGTAGTAGCCTTTATAATTGTTATTTATAATCAATTGCACAAGTGTTTGTTAATAAAAAAATTCACCAACTGTTCCAGGATCGGTACTACTTCTCGCTAGCCTCAGAGGCGGGTACTAAGAACCTGCCACCGGTAGTTACCAAGATCCGCGAGGAGAGCTCGGAGCGCTTCCTGCACAACCTGCAGCACTACCGCCGCGACATCTACCGCATCATCGACGACCACTCCTACGAGCTCATCAGCGACGGCAAGCGACAAGTGCTTTGTTGACCTTAACGGGTTACTAACGCTTTGTAGGATACGTTAGATCGACACATTGATGCCATTTGGAAAAGAATTTACATAAAACATGTCTCAGTTTTCTGTCATAATCGAACATCTAATGTTAAAAATGATTCCAAATTAAGAAATTACGTTTTGAAACTTCTATATTCAATACATTTAATGTTCTATTATTAACAAAAAAAAAAACAGAGATCACGTGATATTATCTGAATGTGACAATGCAAGAACCGATCTATTAAATTTTCCTTAAGTCATGCCTCGTACGTTAAACTACGCAGGTAGGACACGCGTAGATATTTTGGGTAAAAAACATCTTACCTGTTTAAAGCCATGATATCAAGAGTAAGAGGAATCTTCTTACAAGGCAACTTGGACTGCAATAACTTTTTTACGTTCTTTGAGGAAATTCCTTTTAAAATAGATATTACGGCGCCGTAAATAAAGTCAGCTTTTAGATAAAAAATAGTTTTAATGTATGTAAGTCAATCACAAGTGTGAAAGATGTGTCGCTTAGGTATTATATACTTCTACTCTTAATTAGAAAAAAAAAGTTTAATGTAGTTAGTTTCGCGATAATTATACAAAAACATACCTATTAAATTATTATATATATATATAT